>PVJO010005351.1:0-99666 GCA_004026905.1 Hystrix cristata | reverse complement strand
AAAAAAAAAAAAAAAAAATACAGTAGAAGCTCCTGTTTAACATGCCAAATTGCCAAATCAAGATGGGAGTAACTTCAGGTTGGGGATTTGGCTACGCAGTAGAAAGCTTGCCTAGCAAGCACAAGGCCCTGAGTCTAATTCTCAGCACCCCTCCCTCCAAAAAGATGGGAATAACTGATCCTAAATCCTACAATATGGCTGGAAGTTTGGAACATGGCTAGTAAGTACAGTAGTAGATTCTATAAAGTAGAGAAGAGCAAAGGCATTTTGAGAACAGTGAGGTCTAACATTCGGCTTGAAGTTGTTGCTGTCCCGTGATTACTTTTCAGAATCCCAACCTTTATTAACACAGAACACAATCTTCATTTTACTTTTCCAGCATGGATCAAATCAAAAGAATCTTGAAAAGAAGTCCCATGAAGTCCCTCATGAATATTTCAAATTGTGTGAAGAACAAGAATTTTGGATGAGCCATGATAGGAGAATTTAAACCTTCTTTGCCTCAGGAATTTTTAGAAATCTGAGGAAGACACTAAACCTCTAATCAATGCCCAATATTCTTCAGCTCAAATCACTATTTGGATGTCATAGGAAATAGTGCAAGAGACTAGTCTTGAGGACATTCAGATTTCTGTTCCCAAATATAAATTTTAATTATAATACAAACTATCCTTGTCTAATTATACTATTTAAAGCTGCTATTCTCCCCACATTGAGAATCAGTTTCAGATTCTAGATGTCAAAGTAACAGGATTTTCAGACAAGACTGAGGACATCAGCCTACCTAATCTTTTGCCCATGGAAAGAGAATAGATTCTAATGGAAACAGTAAAGTCTTACTTTGAATTATAGTACTAGACAGAGCACAGCAAAGCTGGATTTATCAACTAATCTACGGGAGACTATTTTCACTATATTTTATGAATCTAAAGATACAAAGGAGATAGCTAATTGGCTTTTCTGTGCAAACTTAGCTTTTACCCTTTTTTTTTTTTCATGGAACTAGGGGTTAAAGTCAGGGCCTTGCACATGTTGCACATGCTAGGCAAGCACTCTACCACTAAGCAATTACCCTCAGCCCCTCTTTTTTTTCCCCCCTTTTTTGAGACAGGATCTCACTAAGTGGCCTCAAACTCATGACCCTCCTGCCTCAGCCTCCCCAGTGGCTGTAAACTCTGATTTTAAAACGACAAACTCCTTTCTGCCAACATAAAACCATGCCCAAATGGCTACAAATTAAAGATTACAACACAAAGTTAACTCTTTCAACCCTCCTTGACAACAAATACAGTACTTTGGCCTTAACTCAGTGACATTAATTTACATATACAATTGCATTATGTTGATCCTAACTCTCTGAACTCTTCAGGCAACACATGAAAAGGCCCAAAATAAATTATGAAAACTGAATCTCAATTTGTTATCTTAACTATAGAGTTCTGCTTCTTCCAAAGAGTTTAATTCCTTCTCTAAATAAGGTATTAAACATTTTCCTTTGTGTTAATTGCAAAGGTTGGGGGAAAAGGAGGAGTTAAAATGCAAAAATGGCTGTAGAGTGGTGTAAAGATTAAAAAAAAAAATCACACAATCTGTGCATAATTTAATTTTCCAATTTGCCCAATTGCTATTACCCATACTAATTTTTTTTCTTTTTTGTAGGGGGTGTGGTGCTGGGGAATCGAACTCAGGGCCTTGCACTTGCTAGGCAAGCACTAACCCCTGAGCTAAATCCCCAGCCCCCCTTTCTCTTTTTTAATGTTTCATGATTTTGTTTTACCTCTGCTACTGATAACTATACAAGTGACATTACAGTGCACTACATATCAATCACTGTGCTAATATGCAGTTTACATCTTCATCTCATTGAATTTCACAACAACCCTGCACCCTCACTACTATTTTCCAGCCTCACTTTCAAATAAAGGCTCAGAGAGATTAAGAAGCATGTTTAAGGTTACATAGCTGTAAGTAGCAGCACCAGGCAATAAATCTGAGCCCGACACCGACGTCTATACTTATCCACAGGACTGCACCACTGCCCAAGTAGATTTGTGTGTCACCTACAACACCCCAACACACAAACTATTTGGGGCATAACTAAGTAGTAGTCATTGTATAACACAGGGTATCCTGAAAACTTGAAAGTAAAGTTGCCCTCTGAGAGTGAAACTAGCCAGAACTAAGCAATAATCAATGAGATCAGGCAACTATAGGATTAGCCAAGTATAAACAACGTGTCAAAAGGTTTAGCTCAGGAGTGCCTGCATCAGGGGCACCCCGATCTCCTGGCCTCTCCCACCCATTTTCCATATTCACTGCCTCTTCCTTGCTCCTAGAGGTATAGAATCTTTTATTTCTCTTCAAAACACACAATCATGAAATCTGCCGCAGAATACAGGACCTTCCTCTTGGCTGCCCACTGCCTCAGTCCTAGCCCCTCCATTTCCTATTTCTTATTTCCCCTCACAAAACTAAGCGGATTGACTTTCAAAGGATGACTTTCCCTGTATGTTACATGTGGTACTTCCCTCAGTCCTCCTCTTAATCTATTTTTGCTAAAAGATTCGGGATACTCTTTTTTTTTTTCTGAGACAGGGTCTCGATATGTATTTCAGGCTGGCCTTGAACTTGTAGCTATCCTGCCTCAGCCTCCCAAGTGCTACAATTACAGGCTTACACTACCACACACCCAGCTCTGAATATTCTTAATGGGTTTAAAAATTAAATTCAAGCCGGTATTTAACCACATGTTCACTGAGAAACTGGAGGAAGATGTTTAATCACTTTAAACCAGTTTCCTTTCTCTAAAATGGAGAGAAGAGCAACAGGGTGCAGGTGAAGATTGAGAAAATGCTGTAGACAGTGTTTCTCATGGTGCCAGTCAGGTAGCAGTGAGTGACCAATAAACGTGAGCTACTATTGGATTCGTACTCCCCCCCGTTCTACTTTGAGACCCTTGCAGTAAGGACTGTTCCCAAAAGACACTGGGGGTATGACTCCTTTCCTCCCTCACTTTGATCAGCACTAAGTAAATCTGAATTATGTACAACAAAGCAGTGTTTCTACCATCTGCCATAATTCTTATGAAAGAAATGTGAGGTTGCTAGGAAAAAGTTTTCTGTGTGTATTTTCTTTTAAATTCTGGAGAGGGTGGGAGTTGGGGGCAGGGAGGCTTTTCACCAGTCCTACAGAATTGAATGCTAAAAGACAAACTCCAATTCCCAAACTTTGTCTTATAATCAGTATATGCACAAGCAGCCTAACACAGTAACTGATTCTTACTCCTTTGTTTGAAACTCACTGAAACCGAAAAGTAACATTCACACAGAACATCCGGTATCATCTAAAATAAGGGTAAGCTTCCTTTGAGATAAGCCTAGAAGTAAACACTTGAATATGACGTATGTGGAAGTGTCTTTTCCAGGAGGAAAGGCGATGTCCCAAACTCCAGGGCTTTGTAGGTACGACACTTCCAAAAACAAGGCTCTCAGATCCAAAACTCAAATGCAAACTAATTCCAGTTACATAGAAAGTTCACTCTAATGACACGTTCTTTTGTCAAAACTTTACTACAAGCAGCTGAAGTGACATAAAAGGCAAACAGAAGTTTCCAACAATGTGAATTCACTCCAGTTGTTGCCTCCCTCTTCACCTTGGCTGGACTTTGGTCCTTTGGGCCTTTCAGCCAACATGAGACATACGCCTACCTTTGCCCCATCATCCCCTTACAGATGCTCCCCTGGTCACTTCCTGGTGCTGGTCTTGGTAAAGCCAGAAGAATGATCTGTCTGCTGCTGCTGCCTCCGGGGACACCCACCCAGCCTAGCAAGAACTGGACAGCCCGACGATAGCAAGGCAAGGTACAGAACAGGCATCGGGCTTACATCCAGCTGGTGGGAGCGAAACTGGCTTGATGACTTCAGCGCACAGGCTGGCATTGTCTGTGAAGACGGAGACGTGAATACCGCACAGCAGACCAGCTCTGCTCCCAAGCACACAACTAGCCTGCCAGCATCCCACACCTACCGAGAGCTGCAGACACAAAGGTGAGTGAAAGCCAGAAACGCGGAGCTCTGCAGTGACAGAAATGCTGTCCTCTGCACTGCCCGGGAGGGCAGCCCACAGCTGTATGGCAACTGAGCACATGAAACGTGGCCAACAAAACTGAAGCACTCACGCTGTAACACTGCATAATTTTAACAGATTTTAATTTTAACGAAAATGGCCATCTATGGCTAGTGACTATCCTACCAATGAGAAGCTCATGAACACAGGCAACAAGACGTAAGTGCAAGAATGTTCATTTCAGCATTAGAAATAGCAAATAAAAGAAAAAAAGACCCACATGTCCACCAACAAGAAAGCTGCAGCACATCCACAAAACAGAACACAATACAGCAGACAAAAATTAACTCCAACTGTAAATATCAGTGTTGTTAAATCTTGAGTTTTGAGTCAAGAATTCAGAGCGTGACACATTTTTATAAAGTTTGAACACAAGTATAATAAGCATACTATTTGGACATAAATTAATTTATTAATGGTGGTAAAGTTATGAAGAAAAGCAAAAAGATTACAAACCCAAAATGCAAGACAATGATTAGCAGTTGAAAGAATGGAGAAATGTGGAAGGAGCACAAAGGGTGTTTTAACAGCAGGGCCGACATTCTGGTTCTATTATACCTTGCAACATACATACTACATATATTTTATGCTTACTAATACTTCACGATTAAAAAAACCCAATGATATCCATAATCCTAGCACTCAGGAGCCTGAGGCAGGATGATCACAAGTTTGAGACCAGCATAGGCAACTTGGTTAGACCCTGTCTCAAAGTAAAATAAAGGGCAGCTCAGTGGTAGAGCTGTAGGCCTGGCATGTGTGAAGCCCTGCATTCAATCCACGCTACCATAAATGTTAAAAAGACAGAGAAAAGCACTGCTGAAACAGTATCACTGCTTCTTACATCTCCACCAAGCTTCCTCTATGTGTAGACTGGAAGTTTCTGAGAGGAGGAACCAGGCTTTACTCACCTCTACGTCTCCTATTCTTCGCAAGAGTGCAGGAGCAAAGAAAAAGCTTGGTAGATGCCTAGTGAGTGGAACCTCAATCTGAGAAATCAGAATTCCCACAATCTCAATTTTTAAACAGCTTTGTTTTCCACAGCAGATAATAATTCCCTATGCCATAACAAAATAATTCTAAAATGCACTGCCCTTACTACATTTCGGGAGGTGTGAAAGCACAATGCCTTTTACAGCTGAATCTCATTACATAGTAAGAGTCACTATCATCAGCAGGAGCTGGGGCGTCATTCAGTGGTGGTAGATGGCTTGCCCAGCAAATGCCAGTCTAGTACCCAGCACCGGGAGACATATAGGTGAAAATATCATCAGTATGCGAGAATCGATAACATGGAATTCTAGCTATCCACAGAAGCGCCATGAATGACTGAGTGTCTTTATCCATTTCTTCATTCACAGAGAACAGACTAGTGTTTGGCATATACTAGGAATTCAAAAGTTCCTGGACAAAGATAAAGTATTCATGTTAAGTACAAGCTGACTGCATGTATGAGTCTGTGCTAAAAACTTTGCATAGATAATTGCCCTCTTGTCAAGTCAAGGACAGATGAAAGCCAAAATTCTCATACACAGGTGGTAGGAATGTAAACTGGCATAACCACTTTGGAATCTCCATGATTAGCACGATTAAGTCACTTGCCCGGGAACACTTAAATAAGTAGCCGAATGAAAATTTATGAAGTCAAAAGCAGGATTCAGATCTCTCCTACTAGCCTCCACGGTTCACGCTCTTTAACATGGCAACTATACTATTGCTCAAACAAATGGAAGCCAAGCCAAAAAGCCACAAAATCCACACCCTTTTTCTAATTTTGAATGCAGTTTAAAGAAGAAGCTGTACACAATAAATGAGCTCAGAGTGGCTGAATCACTGGTGATGTTCACAAGAAACTAGAACCTAGCTTACCCAGAGGAGAGTGGGGAACAAAGCAGCATCAACAGTTAACCACTATTCTCCATGTCCACCCTGACTTATGATAGAACAGTCCATTTATACAGAAACACAGGTTCCTGCTACCAACAAGTATTATCTCTAAATGTAGTAAATGTCTAAAGAGAACAGAGTCGTATCATTAGAGGGATATTATTACAGAGACTTTAACAGCCTATTTGATCTAACCTCTAGGCAAGAGGCTTGTATTTCTAACTTCATTCTAACGGCAGATGATACCTTTGGTGGCTTTTAAAAATTTTACTTTATTAGTACACATGTGTAGCACATAACGTTTATACCCCTTGTGGGAAGCTGGTACATGTACATCCAAGTAACTTTAGTCCTCTAAGAAGTGAACAGTTGAAGCAGAAATCAGAAACCAGGTTCTACCCTCCTAGGCTCACCTTGTTCTCTACACTATCTCACAGCAGGAAGATACTAAAATTTGTTAGGGTCCTTCTCTAGGCAGCTATATCAGCTTGAGTTCTTGACATACATGATCATGTTTAATCTCGTCAAATCTGTGACATAAACATCATCTCCATTTACAAGGTAGGAAAACTGAGGTTCAGAGAAATTTAACTCACCACAGATCACACACTGGACATTTAGACTAGAAGCCAGAACTGTTTCACTTCACCTTGAAGAGCTGCAAGGTAAAGAAATAATTAGTAAGGAACACTGCAAAGCACTTTCATGTTATTAAAAGTAAAAAGACAGGAGTAAACGTTTGAAAATAGTATCTTTATTCAAGCTCAAATATTCCCCAAACACTGTATCTCAAGATTGGAATTTGGTTAGGATAACCTCAAGGCCAGGCAAGGTGGCACAGGCCTATAATCCCAGCTATTCGGAAGGCTGAGGCAGGAGGATGACAAGTTCAAGGACAGCATGTTCCACTTAGCAAGACTCTGTCTCAAAACAATAAAGGAGGGGCTGGAGATTTAGCTCAGTGATTAGAGTGCTTGCCTTGCAAGCACAAGGGCCTGAGTTCGATCCCCGGCACCACAAAAAAAAAAAAAAAAAAAAAAAAAAAAAAAAAAAAAAAAAAAAAAAAAAAAAAAAAAAAAAAAAAAAAAAAAAAAAAAAAAAAGACTCAAAACAGTAAAGGGTATTGCTCAGTGGCAGGACGCCTGCTAAACACGTATGAGGCCCTGGAATGAATCACCAGCATGACAAGGAAAAAAAAAAAATCTTCAAACCTACCTGGAAGATGTTAGTCATCAATAAACATGAACTAGAATCATAGATAGTACCTTATAAAATCCTTGCCAATTGAAAGAGCATAGTAGAAACAGCATTATTTTGAAATCTCTCATTTAGGTTAGAAAACTTTTGGGAAATACTGTAACTCGATTTTGTCTGTGTTCTTTATCTTCCCACATACATACACACACACACACACACACACACACACATTATTTGCCACAAGAGTTGCAGACTTTCTTCTCTCATTTCTCCTTACCACATCCTCTATCATGCAAAACAAGAAGCAAGCAAGACACCCCAGGTCTCTCGAGAGAAAAAGTCCTCCATCATTTTCAGATACTAGCCATCAAAACTTCACTTTACTTTTTTTTTTTTTAACAACATTTCACTCAATTTGCAGAACATTACTTTTACTTCTGAAACTGACACAAATCTTGTGTCTCCAGTAGAGATGCTGCACTCACTCTGTAAAAAACCGTTTTTAATTGACAATGCAAATCTTGAGAAATTTAGATTTGTTCCTCAGAATGAAAACCTTATCACCAATGACTCCAACCACATCAACTGAGACTTTTTTTTTTTTTTTTTTTTTGGTGCTGGGGAGTGAACTTCGGACCTTGCACTTGTTAGGCAGGGGCTCTACCACTGAGCTAAATCCTCAACCAAAACATTTTTAAAATGCCTGCTTCATCCACCAAAAATGAAAGTCCCAATACTTCAAACATAGGTAGAACTGAATGCTAGTGAAACGAGTTTTTTGTTGTTTTTTTACGCCAAAGAAGTTTTGCCAACATAAAAACCTTGATTTCTGCATTATACCTTCTCTAGAAGGTTCCTAGCCTCAATGGGGTCAATGAGGTGGAATACAGAATTTATCTATTTTGCTTTTCTGATTTATAAAGCCTTCTTTCCTCCCTCAGGATAAAAGAAATACGGAAAGTGAGAGCTTCACAGCAATCTACTAAAACATGATTCTCTCTCTCTTTCTCTCACACTCCATTTTAAAAGGCTGTTAATCCTCATTTCATTCACTTTTCTTTCTTCCCAATCTACAGTTAAAAATCAGCTCACTTGAAGTTATCAAATCATCAAATGAAAGGTTCTAGAAATAGCTTCCTATTTGTGGAAAAAGCCAGAAGGCACACAAAAATGTAAGAGTGCTCGAATCGTCTTTCCCAAACCACTGCTTGCGAGATAAATCCGAGCAAAATCCTGGAAGGCTCAGCTATGAATTTCAGGTAGTTCCACAAGGGGTTGATTTGAAACCCAAAGTAAAACGTAATCAGAAAACTATCAGATCGAGCAACAGCAAAGTTCAAATACTTATTCCCTGAAGCCCACGCCGCGCGCGCGCGCACAGACACAGGCACGCACACGCGGCATCAGCGCACAGCTGCAAGACCGTCTGCAGGCTCGGCCGCTTCGGGTTACACAGGATCCCCCCTCGGTGTAGGTGTCCGGGCCCCGCCGGCGGTCTCGGCTCGGCACCGGCGCGGCCTCACGGGGTGGGTGGCGTCGAGCGCCGCGGCCCCACGGGCGCTGTCACCGCGGACGCCGCGTCCCGCGTCCTCCGCGCGGACTCCTCGCGGCCGACCAGGCTCCCGGGCACGCCGAGGCCGCGCCGGCTCCCATTTGCCGCAGCAGCGTCGGCGCTCCTCGGCGCAAGGAGGTCACCCGAGCCCCAAATTTAAACTGGGGCAGGGGAGGAGGCGGAGGCGCCGCCGTGTGACTTTCGGCGTCGCAATCCCTAGCGGGCTGCGGGCCGCAGAGTCGGGGCGGGAAGCCGTGCTAGCCGTTCCCGGCGCGGGGCTCTCGGACCGACAGAGAGCCCCGGAGCGCGCCCCGCCGCCCGCGCCCCGGCGCCCCGAGCCGCGAGGTGCCCGGCAGCCGCCCCTGAGGGAACGCGGCGGCCCGGCTCCGCGGCGCCCTCCTCCCCGCAACTCGGGCCCCCGCCCCGCGTACCTCGGCAGCCTCCGACCCGCAGCTCGGGACTCCGCCTGTCACGGCGCCTCCCAGCCGGGCTCGGGGTTTCTCCGTTTTCGGCGTCACAATAATAAGGAAGTTTCCCTGCAAGCCTGCGGGCGGCGGAATGCGCGCAGAGAATGACTTCCGACCGGCCAATGGGCGCCCTTCTGGGGCGAGAGCGCACCAATGGCGGCCGCGAGGCGCGGGCGGGAGGCGGGGCGACGCGGGCCGCGGCGGGAGGCGGGGAGAGGCCCAGGCCGAAGAGGGAGGCGCGGGCGGCCGAGGGTGGCTGACCGGAGCCGCGGTCGGCGTAGTGGCCAGAATCCGGCGGCGGGACGCGGAGCGCGCGGCCAGGCTAAGACTGCCTGTCAGTGGAGGGGAGGCGAGGGGACTGATGGCTGGCTCGTTTCTTTTAGGTTCCGGGCTCCGGTTCTTATTATTCATGCAGAGGTGACCGAAAGCCTCGGGAGTCGGGACGGGGGGAGGCAAAAGGGTGACAGCTGGGGCGGGCGTCCGCTTTAGTCGCCTCGAGGTCTGCGGGCTGCCGGCGGGGGCGGGGAAGGAGGTGCGCGCCCTCCGGGGAGTCGGGGCCCGAGAGGGGCGCTGCGGGAGAAGGGGGCTTGCTGGAGCGCGGAGGAGAGGCGCCGAGCATCTCCGGGCAGAACCTGAAAACCCCTGTGACCTGAAGCCCGGCCGCGGATTAAAAAAGAAGCTTGTCCTCGTCCACCGTCCCCGGGCCCGTGTCTCAGCGCTTCCGAACCCCCTCCCCAGGTCAGGGGCGCTCGCGGACCCGCCCTGGTCCTTATCTGATCCGTAGACAAGGTTTTGGGAAACATTCTCGCGGAGGTCACTTCCTGTGTCTGTGCGTGTCCTCCTCAAATTTGAGAAACGCTGAGAAAGTACTGCTTTTAACCTGAAGAAGTAGCCCTCCTAGTGGAAGAATTTTTATCACCTGGCATTTAGACTAGGTCGATTCCTCCCAAGGACATCCAGATCACCTGGAGACTGCAAGCACCTGCTCTGAGAAACTACCAGATAGACTAAGCAGGAAAAAAGGAAAAGTTTTGAGAACCGATGTATCGTAGGGATGAGACAATGCATGAATTTGGGGATGACTCTTCAGTGAAATAAGGCAAACTGTCATTTTCCCCTAAGACAAGAAAGATAAGCAGAATCCCAGTTGTTAGGCAGCTAAGGTCATTAAGGAAATTTGAATCACACTGGCCACCCTTGAAATACTGGAGTAATACAGTTCACGATGCTCCAGAAGTGGGGCACTTTCACAAAACTTCAGTCTGTTGCAAAGAGGTAATATAAATCTAGGGATGGGCTCACCAAAAAGCACTGGAGAAACGGCCAAAGAGGAGTCATGGTAGGAGGATGCTTGAGAAGTGACCGAGAGCCTGTTTCCATGTGTCAAATAGGAATTTTGTACTCAATCGGTGTTTGGGTTGGTATATCTGGCCCATGGCTTGTATGTTTTTCATATAAAATTTTATTTTGAGCTGGGTGTGGCTCGTGCCTGTAATCCCAGCACTCCAGGAGGCTGAAGCAGGATGAGTGCAAATTCAAGCCCAGCCTGGACAGTTTAGCAAGACCCTGTCTGATAAACAAACAATAATAAAAGGGCGGGGGATGCAGCTCAGTGAAGAGGCTCTGGGTACAATTCTCAGAAAAAAAATTTTTTTTAATCCTAAAATTGCCAGTTCGAGCCCCAGCACCACAAAAAAAAAAAAATTGCCAAAGATTCAGGCCTAGAAGTGGGGTAGGAATGAGGTCTAAATACTGAACTAAAGTACTATAAGCTTCTTTACCAGCCAAAGAGAGAGAACCCCAGGAATTTATTCATATGTAGAACAGTGACGATACCACAGTACTTTTCTTAATTGAACCAATCTAAAATGATAATTTCCTCAACAAGCAGGTCCTGTTACCTTTTACCAAAATGGCTTCAATTGGCCTTAGCATCAGCATTAGTCCTTGTAGCATATACTTAAACTGGTTTGAAGACACAGTTTGCTTTCCTTCCATCTCGATAGCCCTCTTCTCCATCCATTTCTTCCTGAAAGACCTGCCATATGTTTTCTAACAAACATGCTCTATACTGCTGGCCGTCTACTATAATGCCCATCCCTGTGGGTGCATTGTTGAGCAAAACACCATAGCACCTGTTGCCATCAAAGGCGAGGCAAACATTAACCAAATAATTGCATCAAGGTGTATGGAGTTCCTAACCATGACAGATATTTAAAAAGACATGCCTTTTGAAAATTAGAAAGTTACTATATTCTGAGCCTAAGTTTTGACAGGGGAGAGGGACCAAGTGCGCAGGCCAGCTCCACCGCTAAGCAGACAGGAATCTCCACAGAAGAGGGAATGATGCCCAGGCGGCGCGTTTCCAGCTGAATATGTGCTGATTTGCGCCATTATTCACCACTCGCTTCGTGAAATGCATGTGTCTATTTTGAATTGAAGCAAATTTTCAGTAGAATGTGCTTAATGATAATTGCTTTTCTCTTTGTGTTATCTTACTTGCCCTGCAAACACTGACTTGGTAAACTAAGAAAGGAACAGGTAGACTTATGCTATCTTGGATAAAACCAGTGGGGATAAAACTGGTTGGCCATGACATCCTCTCAGATTCACTTTTGGAAAAACTTTGCCTCCAGGAGAGGAAGGCATTATTTGACAGTTTATACCCACAGACACCCATAATGGCTACATGACACAGTGTTTCTTAGTCATCTCTCCCAAAAAGAAGTACTCATTTTCTCAGACTGGTCAATACTTGAGGGAAAAAGTTATAAAATTTTTTCATTGTTTTTGGTTGTTTAATACAGTCTATCCCAGAGGCTTATACAATATATACCCAAGCTAAGTTTTTTGAGAACTGTCCTGTAACACACAGCATTAATTTATTCATGTAAAAAAAAATAGAAGAAATGGTAAGCCAATATGCCATCAAATAATTTTAAATATTATTGAATATGTTCCCTGTGTAATGGTAACCAGCAGTACATAATGGACCTTTTTTTTCCCCCCCACTTACAGACAAGTGGCTTCCTGAGGCCTGGGTCATAAACAGCTTCTCCCACCAGGAGCTGGGCCCAAATAAATGAATAGAATATGCAGATACTAACACCAGGAAGAGTGAGATGGTGATTTAAGGGCCCTCCATCTCCTTGGAGCTAGCTTTGAATAAATCCTTTTTCCTTTTTACCCAAGTATATGGCCTTGGATTTGATTAGCAGGGTGCAGATGCACCTGAGTGGATGAGCCTACGCAGCGGATAACATAGTGGTACTGAATAAGAAGCATCATTCCTAAACACAAACAGCTTCCAGTCATTATGATTATCCCTTCATTTTACTTGAAACTATTCAGAGTTTAAATCTGTTTCTTTTTTTTCCTAATTGTCTCCTCTATGCCTCTACTTTTTTTTTAACCATTTGAATCAAGCACAAAAACCTTACCATAAATACAAAAAACTTATAATGTAAATTATAACATATTAATGTTAACAGGACTTTGGTTGGTTAAACAATTTCTATAAAAGGTTGAGCCCTGGCTTGTCTCTGAAGATTTCATGTCATAACACCTTTAGGAAATGAAATCTTTCATGAAGCTTTCTCTTTTCTAAAGATTTCAAAAATTGAGTTCCTGGAAATGACACCCAATGTCACCATGGCTAGACTGACAAAATGAGTATTTGGGGGTATAAGCGAAGAAATTTTAAATGACATTAAAATAAAAGCAAAGATAGTTTTTACTCAGTTACATTATAGATAAGTAAATCCGGAGGCACAGGTTCAGTTAGAAACCAAATTATGTGTTCACTAAGGCTAAGGAGTGCCAAGTTTTTCAAGGGATAAAAGAGGAACAGGGGTTGGGGATTTAGCTCAGTGGTAGAGCACGTGCCTAGCAAGCTCAAGGCCCTGAGTTCAATCCCCAGCACCAAAAGAAAAAAAGGTGGGTGGGGGGGAAGTAATTTGTTTTGAAAAACTGAATTGGCCCTGACAGTGCTACAAGTTGTTTTTTTGTTTTTTGTTTTGTTTTGGGGTTTTTTGGTGCTGGGGATCAAACTCGGCCTTGTGCTTGCTACAAGTTGTTCTGAATGATTCAGATTGGGGTTGGGATGTGTTCACCCATTAAACTATACCTTGGTTATTTGGAAGCTATCTCAGGGCGGAAGCTATCTCAGGGCGGGGGGTCCATCAGTAAGCAATAAGTCTTTTAAACAGCAAGCCATCAGAGTCCAATGATTTTTTAAAAACTGAAAATCTGTAGTCTTGCAAAAACATTCAATAGCATTTTTTATCTGTAAATTAAAGATTGAAGGACTTGGTTCTGGAACAGCAAACTGCAGCCTGTTAAATGGGATCCTTGAGGCTTATAGAGAAGACAATTTTTTTTTTTTTTTGTGGTGCCGGGGATTGAACTCAGGGCCTTGTGCTTGCAAGGCAAGCACTCTAATCACTGAGCTAAATCCCCAGCCCCTGAGGCTTATAGAGAGATTCTGCTCTCCCTCTTGTCCAAACTGCATCCATCTTAATTTTCATTTTTGTAGGGCAGGGAAACAAAGATCATGTTTTTCACTGCGTGGTCCGTGCTGTACATGCATTTTAACTGCCAAAAGGCAGGCAGCTTTTTTACCCTTCCAGATGCACACAGGAAGATAGTCTTCACAAATTTACTTGTGTAAAACCAAAATAAAGGAATAAAAGTGAAAAGTCCCCTTTCTTTGGAGTTTTACTGACTCTGGGTCAAATGAAATTTAAAGACTTTTCTTATATCCTAGAAAAACTAAAGTGTGTGAAATTTCAGAGGCATACATATAACAATACTGAAGAGCTTTACGGGTTGGCCATAAAAATCTGGAAACAGGCAAATGCATATAATAAATGGTTTGTTGATATTGCATGATATGTGAAATGTCTTCTGTCATAATGCATAGTTCACATTACAATAAGCATGGTTGCTTGTCACAACATTTTCTTCCATCCCAGCAAAAGCAGCTGCCATGTGTTGCTTTGGTAGATTTCATCCAGTAATTTTTACTAAATAAACATATACCTTTGGGACAGCCCAGAAGAAATAATTAACCAGAAGGGTTCAATATGAGACATGTGGATCAATGGAACAGAATAGAGGATGCAGAAACAACCCCAGGCCCACTTCCTTCTCTGATCTTTGATAAAGGAGCCAAAAACAAAGTGGAGGAAAGATATCCTCTTTAACAAATGATGCTGGCAGAACTGGCTATATACATGCAGACGGTTGAATCTAGACCCATATATCTCATCATGTACTACACTAAAATCAAAATGGACCAAGACCTAAATGTTAAAACAGGAACACTTGGGGCTGGAGATTTAGCTCAATGCTTAGAGTGCTTGCCTCGCAAGCACAAGGCCCTGAGTTTGATCCCCAGCTCAAAAAAAAAAAAAAAAAACCCAGGAACAATTTAATCTGCTTGAAGATAAAACAGATAAAACTTGAAAAAATAGGCGTAGGCAAGGGCTTCCTGAACAGAACCTCAGTTGCACAAGAAATAACATCAAGATTGTATGGTTTCCTTTATATGAAAAAGTTAATAGTAGAAAAGAGGAAAAAAAGGTATTCTAAGTATGTTTCTGCTCTCAGCTTCTGGTTTCACTCTAATATGGCATAAGAGCTCACTTTGCAGGATTTCCATTTCTTTGGATATGTTAAGGTCTTTACTGCAGCTATGAGCATGGTCTATTTTGAAAAAAAATAAATTCCTATGAAAAAATGAGGTTAAAGAAATTTTCTTACATACTGAATTTATATCCATAGATCTTGGTGAATGCTGTTATTACTTACCATTTATTAACTCACTTGGTTTGTTATGTCATCATTCATATAATCTAATAGCAATTATTTTTTCCCTTTTTATCAGTTTTAAACTATTGTTTCTTTTTCTTATTTTGTTGACCAAAATTTGTAGAAAAATGTTGAATAGCAGTTAGAGTAGTATCCATCTCCATCTTATTTCTGCATTTTTGATGGTACATCTTTCATTATCTTTCTCGCTGAAAATTTTGTTAAAGGTGGTATCTATATCTTACAAAGCTCTATTTTAAACAGTACCAATAAATATTCAATTTAATTTAAAAAATAACATCAAGAATTAACAAATGGGATCATGTGAAATTAAAGTTTCTGCACAGCAAAGGAAACGAAAGAGTGAGATAAACTACAGAAAGGGAAAAAATGTTGCCAACTATTCCTCGGACAAAGAACTAATATCTGGAATATGTAATTAACTCAAAAAAATTAGACTGCCCAAAATAAAAGACTCAATCAAAAAATGGGCAACTGAAATGAATAGATATTTCTCAGAAGAAGACATACAAATGATGAATAAAAATGTGAAAAAATGTTCAACATCTCTGGCTATGCAAGTTAAAATGCAAGTTAAAACAACACTGAGATTCCATCTTACTCCAGAAGGAGTGAATGTCATCAAGAAATCAAATGATAGCAAATCGTGATAAGGCTGCAAGGGAAAAGGAACCCTTCTACATCAGGTTGGTGAGAATGTAAACTACCAGTACAACCACTATGGAAATCAATATAGAGATTGCTCACAAAAACTGAAAATTGAAATTCCATTCGAAAAGCTGAGCCATGAGGACTGCCGAAAGTTGGAGGCCAGCCTGGGGTGCTTAGTGAATTCAAGGCCAGCCTGAACTACATAGCAAGATCCTGTCTTAACACTCGCCCCCCTCCAAAAAGAAGAAGAAAGATATTCCTTTCAACCTGGCTATTCTCTTCTAGGTATCTTCCTGAAAGAGTTAAAGACATCATCATACACATACCCGTATTTACAGCAGCACAACACATAATAGTTATATCTTGGAAGTGGCCTATATGTCCATTAACAGATGAGCAGATAAAGAAAATATGTTATGTACACACAGTGGAGTACTACTCTGCAATAAAGAAGGATAAGCTTGAGTTATTTGTAGGAAAATGAGACCATAATGTTAAGCGAAATAAATCAGACACATAAGTTTAAGTATCTCGTGGTTTCTCTTATATGAGAACCCAAAGTATAATTTAAAAACTAAAATAAAACACGAATACTAGGAAATAGGGAGACAGATCTTTTGCAGAAGGCAAAGAGACCAAGAGTTAGGAAAGGAGAAGAAGGAGAAGTAAAAAGAATTAAGATGTGTCAGGTACATGTACCAACTCCCCACAATGAATATTTTACAGCACAAACATATACTAATAAAAATGAAATTTAAAAAACAGTGTTCAGTATGTAAAATTGATATATACAATAACCATATAATTTAATTAACGTAAGTGTAAAAGAAATAAAATATTGTCTCTTTCCAGACTTTATCCCCTTTATCATAAAAGAACTAATGACCTGGTATTTAACTTTCCATTGGCCTTCAACACTTTGTTTTTAGCCTACATGTAGGTAAAAGCCCAATGAAATCTGCCATTATAGTTACTTTTTCTTTTGGTTTGGTTTTTTTTGTTTTGTTTTTTGTCTTTTTTTTTTTGATGCCAGGGATCAAACTCAGGGCCTTCTGTTTGCAAGGCAAGCACTTTAACCACTGAGCTAAATGCCCAGCCCATAGTTACTTTTAAGTTGTTGATTAACAGATTGTTCTGAAGTTACAGGTAACATAGATATAGTAGTTGATTCTGTTTCTCTCTTTCCATTGGCTCCTGAAAGCCTAAAGCAAAATATGCAGCTCACCTGTACAGAATCATACTGCATGCATTCGGAGACATAACCTCAAGTTTCATTTTAACTTTCCTTACGTCATTTTCCCATGGTACTCATTTTCCTATCTACTTAAAAAAAAAAAGAAAACAAGAAGTTGATCAAGCATGATGGCACAGGTCTGTAATTCCACCACTAGGCTGGAGAAGGATCAGCAAGTTTGAGGCAGCCTGAGCAATTAGCAAGACCCTGTCTGAAAATTAACAGAACAAAACCTTTGTTTTCTCTTCACAAATGCAATGTATATTTACTACTGAAAATGTACTAAATCCATATAAGAAAAAAAAAAGCTATCCTTTCACCAACTACTAATAGGGTGGTATTTCCCAATGAATGTATATACAATTTTTGGAGTAACTTATTCTATACATGAGATTCTTTTACTCTGCTTTCTGAACTTAACAACATACACGGAACATCTTCCACAGAAATAAACACTATATACTACAACATCACTTTAAGCAGCTGCAATGATATCTGACAACATGGATGTACTATCATTTGATGTACTATCATTTGATGAATTTCCCTCAGTACATGTTTGAATTATTTTCAATTCTTTGCTATTATAAGCAATTGTGCAACATAGCTAAATGTAGTGGCTATGGCTAAATTTTTTCTCTCACTCTTGATTATTTCCTTAAAATAAATGCCTACAAGTAGAATTTCTAGGTCAGGCAGAATGCATAGTCCTAAGGTTCTGTAGTTTGCTAAGTGTCCCTAACAAAAGATAACACCATCCAAAACACATAGTATCTAAATAGCTTCTCTCTAGCTCCCTTACCAGTATTTCTAAATTTAATCAATTTTTTTTTTTTTGTACTAGGGCATGGAACCCAGCAGTGCTGTACCACTAAGCTACATCCCAGCCTCTTTTGTCTTTTATTTTGAGGCATGGTGGCACTAAGGTACCCAGGCTGGTCTCCAAACTGTGATCTTCCTCTCTCAGCCTCCTAAGTAGCTGGGACTATAGACATGTGGCACAATGCCTGGCTTAGGTAATAGTTTCTAACTACTCATTTCAAAAAATTACCTACATGCCTAAAATTTATGATTAGGGTTGTTGATCCTTTGCCCAAGTTCTGTTTTATGTCGTGTGTTTTCCCCAGTCCTCCCACACACCTGCCAAAAATAAAGGTTCCAGAAAGGAAGTTCTGTACAAACTCAAACTGTTATTAATCATTTTGATCTCCAGTACACATGCACAAGCCAATAACAATCAGTTGAAGGTTCACCAAGTTCCACAGCAAAATAGAAAGCAGACAGTGTTGGAATGCATGTCATTAGCAATAGAATGGTAAGCACACAGGCATTTCAATGTCCATTTCTCAAAAAGCAAACTTTGTGTCATGATTTTGAATGTCATGATTTGTAATATTCTTCGTGACCCTAACACTTTTGCTATCGATGACCTTGTTTTGTGTGCCACCTTGTACCATGCTTTATAGGAAAACGACCTTCCTGACCAACCATAAGAGGGACATGGACTTCGAATTGTTTTGCAACCTGCTGTAGTATGAATGTTCACCCCAGATTTATATGTTGAAATCCTAACTCCCAGGGTGACGGTATTAGAAGGCAAGGCCTTTGTGATGTGATAAGGCCATAAGAACAGAGTCCTCACGGCCAAGATTAGTGCCAGAGAGTGATATATCCTTTCCCACCATGTGAGCATACAGTGAGAAGGCACCACCTGTGAACCACGAAACACGTCTTCACCATATAATAAATCTGCTGCTGTCTGGATCTTGAACTCCCAGCCTCTAAAACTATAAGAAGTAAATTTCTATTTGTAAGCTACCTAAACTGTGATATTTTGTTACAGCAGCCTGAATAGACTAAGACATAATCATTGGAGGTAGAATTATGCTATTCTATCCAAGTTCTTGCCTAATTCCCTTTCAGACTGGCTGGAAAACACATTTAAAGTAGTGTGCTTTGTGCTGTTAGACTAGAATAGTCTGGGTAACTTATAATGAATAGTAATTTATTGGCTCACAATTCTAGAGACTGAGAAATCCAATACCAGGCATCTCTGGCATTTGGTAAGGGCTTTTTTGTTGTATCATCATATGGCAGAAGAACAAAAGAGAGGGGAATCGAGTGTCCTCAGATGGCAGAAGAGCAAAGAAGCAAAAGGCAGCCCATACTTGCCCTTTCCCAGTGGCATTAATCTCACCCATGAGGTTGGAGCCCTCACAGCCTCATCATTTCTCAAAGATCCCACTTCCTACTGTTAATGTTGGCAACTAAATTTCAACATGACTTTGGAGGGGACAAACATTCAAATTCTAGGTACTTCTCAGCCTAGAATCAGTTAAAGTGACTTGCCTCGTACCTGGAATGGGCCACAAACCCTGTGCCTTACTAGCTTTGTGTTCCAATGAACTACACTGATGTTTTGAAGGGTAAGTGGCTTAGAATGTGTGGTTGGTTAAACAGTTTACCCCTCAAACTCATGTCTACCTGGAATCTCAGACTGTGAACTCATAATGTAACTAGTTAAAATGAATGATACATCTACAAGCCAAAGTACACAGAGCCACTACCAGAAGCTAGTTAGGAGAAAGGCATGAAACAGATTTCCCCTTAGAGCCTCAAGAAAAAAATCAACGTTGCTGACCACCTTGATTATGGACTTCTAGCCTCCAGAATTGTAAAATACTAAATTTTTGTTGCTTTAAGCCACCTAATTTGTGGTCCTTTGACATGGTAGCCCTAGAAAACTAGTACAGAAGGTAAGAATGATGCTACAGAAAGCATGTTCTCTAGGCTTTAATGTAGTGTGGCTATGGCAACTATCACCATATTAATTGCGAGACTTGACTGCTCTGCATCCCAGTCCGGAGTTCTCTTCCTCTGAGAGATCTGCGTGTGTTCTTCTCAGTGCCACCTCAATCAGAAAGAATCATGCTTCCAAACTGACAAAGTCTATTCTTAGTCGAGATCTACAAGGAGCAATACTCCTTGGCCAGAGCTTTCCAACAAGCACTGACATCCTTTGCAAGCAAATACAAGTTAGCCAAGTCTGTTTTATAGAGTGCTTTTCTCCATCTGGTATTTTGTCATAGTAGTAGTCAAATAATAGCTCCATATCAGTTTTACTCCAAAAGTATCTAAATGTGTAAGATTAAACTTACGAGAGATTTGACCTTGCAATTCAGGTCATTTCAAAGAAAAGTCACTACAGTTTCCTTGGTATTACAGCGCAGCAGGTACTCTTTCAGATTTAACTCTAACAGTAGAAGCTGAAAAAACATTTACATTTATTTTACTGTCTTACTGAAATAGTATTTGTCCCATAAAGCCCGACTGAGCATTAAAGTGAAACACCATGTCTATGGAGAGGACAGAGACCAATCAGTCAGACCCTGTGAAAAACCAACTGCAGGCCTAGCCCATTGTTTTATTACATTAAAAAAAACCTCTTGACATGATGAACTGTTATTTAAAAAAATAAAAGCTTCACCATTATACTGTAAAACAAAATGAAAACTGTTCGCTATATGCAGAAATGTAAAATAAATTATCAAAGAAAACGGCTTAGGAGACAGATTCTGACCCCAGGCCAACCTCTGAAATGTCCAGTGGACTTGGCTATGCTGAATCTAAGCTTTATGGAGAAGAATCTCTTCGTTATAGAGGGCTGATGTCAAATTTAACTACCAAAACATTTTAATTAAGGATCAACTAGGCAAATATTGATGATTTCACCAAATAAAAATAATTGCTGCTAATTAAAAGTTACCTTGTTTAGGTTTCAGTTAGTCCTTGAAAAGAGATTACTGATGAACACTATTTACTGAGTTATTAGTATTTATAATATTCACAAAAATCCTTTAAGAAAAAGAAGAAACATTCTGGAAAAACATCAAAACAGAATCTCTTAAATAGAGTAATTCTCAACAAAAAGACTCTGAAACTTCCTTGCAGACTGGTTCTCAAGAAGCGCAATTAGCCCTAATGTAAAATAGGTCTAGTAAGGGAAGAGAAGTAGGAATTGGCAGTACTGAGCTGTAGCAAAAGAGAGGAGAGTTACGGTGTCGTCCTTTCTGCTTCCTCTCCACCTCTTCCCTTCCTTCTTTGCTGTCTGGTATCTCGTGACATTGGGGCAGAGTTCTTAACTTTCTTTTTTGATCATATTCCCTTGAGGATCCAATGAAAGCTATGCATTGTCTTCCCAGAAGATGGTGCATATACCCACACAATCAATGACATCATTCTAGGAGTATCCCTGGACTCCTAGTAGAGGGCTGGACCTATACAATTTTCCCATGTTGAACCTTTGCTTCGACCCCTTACCAAATCTTTCAATAAAAGAATCTAATAAACTCATTCAAACTAAAGTACAGTAAGTGTTATGGTTTGTGTCTAGATGTCCCCCCAAAGCCTGATGTGGTCATAGGTGGGGTGTTTTCAGAGGTGGCTGGATCTAAAATGTGTGATAACTAAATTAGTCCACTGATTGGTTTGGCATAATTCTGCTGGGATCAAAAATGTGATACTAGGATTAAGGGTGCTGGGATTAAGGGTGGGACTGCTACTCGCCCTAAGGGCAGATAGCCTGGATAAAACAAAGGAGACAGAAAGAGGCTTGTCTATTCTTTTGCTTGCCCCCTTGCTTACCTTGCTGTCTTCTGCCTGTCTGCCATGCCACCCTGCCTTGGAGCCAGCTGATTGTGGACTGAAACCTCTACAAACTCTGAGCTAAATAAACCTTTCCCCCTTCCACTTTGGGTGTCGGGAATTTTGTCTCAGCAGTAAGAGAAAAGTAACTAAGTCAGTAAGTCTTACTATTTGGCCCTTCTCCCATAGAAGGGAAGTTTAACTGAAGTGACCTCATCTCTAACTGTGCAATATAAGTATCACTGTGCTATGTGGGAGCAACTTTTTACCTGTTAAGACCCCTTTTTTGCGCAGGGGAAGGTAGTGCAGGGATCAAACTCAAGGCCTTGTGCTTGCTAGGCAAGCACTCTACCACTGAGCTAAATCCCCTAAGTCTCCTACTTGAAAGCCCAAAATCAAATCCTCACAAAGGTAAGCTTGATTTTGGGTGCCCACGCTTGAATGCAATTCAAAATACATAAAATCAAATTCATCTCTCCCCCAGAAAATTTATTCCACTTGCGTTGCCTTCATAATCCAGTTCAGAACCTTGGATTTACACTCATCAAATACTGCCTGTTTTTCCTTAGAATATCTTTCATATCCATCCTTCCTCTATGTATTAGTTTCCTATCGATACTGTAATAATCACCACAGTTAGTGGCTTAGACCAACCCAAATTTTTTAACTTTGATCATCCTGGCTCTCTTTTTTGAAGACTCCTATGATTACATTAGGTTCACCAAGATAATTGCTCCATCTCAACATGCTTAATCACATCTGCAGGTAAGAAAACACAGGTTCCAGGGATTAGGATGTAGACATTTGAAGGTGGCACATTATTCAGCCTACCATACTCTCTATTGCTTCTTCACTATCCCTGCCTCTGGTCCTTATCTGTACTCCTTATGCCCATTCCACTTCAACATTTCCAAAACTGACTTTCCCAGCCTCAGCCTCTCTCAATTCCCCTGTGCATTTTACATACTAACAACACATTTATCAAAACAACTCCTCACCTTGTTCTCCACACCCATTCCAAGGCTCTGACTCTAGCTTACTTCAGCTTGGCAAATGTACCATCTGTTAAACTGATCTCCACACTAGCCCCTAACTACTTAAATCAAAAAATGTTCCTGTATTTTTCAGATCACACCTCTTCTTGCCTCCAAAATCCTTCCTCTGACATAAGTCCCACCTCTTCTGTGATGTCATTTGAAGAGTTCCAACACACACTGGTTCCTACTTCCTTAGATTCCTACAGCACTTTGTTGGGATACCTTCAGTACTTAGGACATGTGAATGGGTATGGATCCTGGTTCTACCACTTTCCCACTACTTGATCTGGGACAAGTCACTTTCCCTTCTCATACCTCTGTTCTCTTGTCTCTAAAACTAGTATCATGGCTGGGGATTTAGCTCAGTGGTTAGAATGCTTGCCTTGCAAGCACAAAGCCCTGAGTTCGATCCCCAGCACCAAAAAACAAAAGCAAAAAACTAGTATCATTCATGCCCAAATCATAGAATTGTTATGAGGATTCAAAGAAATAACAAAGTACTCACAATACTTTGTGGGTACCTTTCAGGAAGTATTACCTCTGCTTCCTTTTCCTTTTTATTTATCTTCTTTAGTACATGACCTAAATTCTCTGCTATATTAAAAAATCCTGGGGGTTGGAGATCTAGCTCAAGTGGTAGAGTGTTTGCCCAGCAAGTGCAAGGCCCTGAGTTCGCTCCCCAGCATTAATCCTTTATGACTTGGACCTTTTCCTATGTATTATGCCAAATACAATGTAGACTCAATAAGTGCATCTTTTATGACTATTGTTATACTGATGATAATTATGATACAGTATTCTGATAATCATTTTAATAACACTGATATAGTCTTTGACACTTTCTATGTCTTACTCTGATTATGTGAGTACCTTCTCTTCTGCTAAACATTTTTTAAACTGTTTACACTTTTTTATAATTTATCCTCACACTTTCATTACTGGTAGAGAAGACTGTTTTGATTTTGAGATGGAATCTTGCTATCTTGCCCAGCTCCTGTACCTCAGCTTCCTGAGTAGCTGGGACTACAAATATATGCTATCACACTCAGCAGATGACATTTCCTGGCTCTTGTACATGTGTTTCTGTGGGGGGGGGGTGCTGGCAAGGCCTTGCCACACTAGTCAAGTGCTCTACCACCAAGCTTCGCCCCAGTCAGTGTAGAGAAGTGTTATGCTCAATTCACTGTGGAAACACCTAAGGACAACAGTTGGCAAACAGCTGGCCTTCACCATGTGTGGGCAGACTAGGAAATCTTTTGGTGATCTAGAATCTGCCTGTCACATTGCCTCCTCCAACCATTAATTACCATCCAAAAGATGAGATTGTATTTGATGCTCTTTGAAGCTCCAAAATTCACTATTTCTATGATTCTGTGAAGAGGGTCAGAAACCAATTTGACCAAGATAATCTGATTTCTTACCTTTTTAATTCTCTACCAACTCTCACTCAACAACATCATTCTATAGTGCCCATTTATGATAATATAAATCTGTCTGTGGAGATAGATGAGCAAATTCTTCCATTAATTACTAAATGTAACTAAGTCAGCAGCTATTTCTTGAGTAGCTATTTTTTGAAATTCTAATGGAAACAAATTTAATCAAAATATATACAAGGGGAAACTGAAAAATACAGTGAATTTCTTTTAAGATTTATTACACTGCCATTACTCCCCTTCATGTCAAACACACATCCCATAGTTCTTACCAATTTCTGAAGCAGTTCTGGAAGTTCTCTTTCATGAGTGTTTTTATGAAATGTGATAAAAAAAAAATACAGTGAATGCTGCTGCTGAGTACCACCCAACAGAAAAGCAAGGTCATAAAAACATTACGGTGTGACCTCAATCACTTATTCACCGGATCTGGCACAGTGTGACATCCGGCTCTTCTCTAAAGTCAAAATGACTATGAAAGGTAACTGTTTTGAATCAGTTCAGGAAATCAAAGCAGCCAGGATAAAGCAACTATAGATACTCACGAAAAAGGACTTCCAGAACGGCTTCAGAAAGTGGCAAGAACAATGGGCTAAGTGTGTTCTAAGTGAGTGGGTGTTTTGAGGGGGATTAACCACAATGTGTCTTCTACTGTAATAATTTTTTTTCCCAAATTTAAACACACACACTGTATTTTTCAATCACATCAAGAGGTTTGTTTTGGTTCAGGTTTTCAGTCCACAGTCATTGGCTTCAAAGTAGGAACGGCATGGTGGATGGGTCTGGTGGAGAAAAGCTGATCTCACCAGGGAATGCAGAAAACGGAGCAAAGGGAGGACTGGGGAGGGACATACCCCCTTCCAGGTCACACCCTCAGCCACGCACCTCCCGCCAGGCCCCATCTCCTGATAGCAAGTCAGCTATGGCACCCCCAAGACCTAATCACCTTCCAAGCACATGAGGTTTTTAGGGCCATTTTAAATGTAAACCGTAACACCATATATGTGGTACCTCTATAAATGTTCATGTGATTGAAGATAATATAATGAAATGAACTTTGAAAGACAAATGCATAAGTAGGGTTGAAAATGGGAAGATGATCTTTGGCCTGAAACAATAAAACTATTTTAGGTTAGTAACTGCTTCCCTTAAGGCCCCCAAGAGAAATATATGCACCAAAAAAAAAGTAAATAAATAAAAACAAACAAAAGAAAAAAAATGCACACTTGTACCCAAACAAAGGTTTAATCTCAAACTTCAATGCAGAACTTTAGAGAACTAGTTTGGAACTTGGGGTAAAGCTACCTTTGCCTAAGGAAACTTCAACATAAACCAAGGCCTATTTCCTCTACTTCTGTCCTATACTTAAATCCAAGTCTTGAATCTTGCTATTCTAATTCTTTTTTTTTTTTTTAAATTGTGGTGCCAGGGATCGAGCTCAGGCCCTTGTGCTTACAAGGCAAGCACTCTAATCACTGAGCTAAATCCCCAGCCCTGAATCTTGCTATTCTAATGCCCACTATATCTCTTGTATTTCTACCACAGTATAGCACGGCCCAATCATGTCCTTTAACTTTACCAATCTATAGCATCTCTTCCCTGGCCAACAATGTAGGGAAAAAAGATAAATTCTTCCCTTATACCATACAGAAAAATAATTCCAGGTAAGTTTAAGAAGCAGCAACAAAAGTTTTGAAAAACCACAAAAAGTTTTGAAAAACCACAAAAATTCTGTGAAGGTAAAGGACTTTTTAAGAATGGTCCTGTGACATACAATGGGAAAGATTGATGGTTTTATTACTTAATTTTTTTTTTTTTAAAAAGGAACAACACCACAGCAAGTCTTTATTTTTAACAGGGCCTGATGTTCCAGTATGAGGGGATCAATACCCAGGAAGAAGCCTTTGTAGACTAAAATCCCTTATTACTTAAAATTTAAAGCACGAAATTAAACACAAAAAAGGAAAAAGTCGAACTCAAACTGGGAAAATATTCTTACTATCTGTAACAAAAAGTTTTTTCAGATATATAGGAAGAAACTTCTCCATGCCAGGCACGGTGGCACATGCCTATAATCCCAGCACTCCGGGAGGCTGAGGCAGGAGGATCACAAATTCATGCCCCGCCTCACCAATTTATACTTTGACAATACCATGTCTCAAAATAAAAACTATAAAAGGCTGGGGACGTAGCTCGGCATGAGGGTCTTGGGTAATACAGCAGATGCCTTAATTAGGTAACATGTGCACAAACATACACTAATGGGGCGATCTAGCCAGCTTTTTCAGGGAACCCCTCCCAGAGGAGAAAACACTCACACTCACACCTTCGGGAGGGGAGATGATGCTAAAGCAGGGGAACAGCACCCCTGGCAGAGGGAACAGCATGTGTGAAAACTCTGAGGCGGGGAAGAGGCCACAGGAGTCAAGGCACCATAAAGATGAGTGTGGTGAGAAGCCACTGGAAGGTTTTGCACCAGTGGCCAGCGTTGCGGAGGCAGGAAGGGAGCAACAGCACTCCTGAGGGGAGTGAGAAAAACCAATCAGGACGTACCAGGGTCTACGAAAGTAATCTGGGCAGGAGATGATAGTGCCATGAGGTTCAGATAACGGCTGCAGGGATGGTGGCAAGGAGATTAGCTCAGGAATTGAGGTTTTTGTGGGTTTTTCTGTTGTTTGCTTGGTTTTGTTTTTGTTTTTTGCAGAGCTGGGGATTGAACACAGGGCCTTCACATTGAGCTATATGCCAGTCCTATTTATTTATTTAGAGACAGCATCTCACTAAAGTTGAGCTCGAACTTGTATCCGTCTGCCTTGGAGTGCTGGGATTACAGGCACGCATCACCATGCCTGGCTCAGAAGCTCTTTTATATACATATATATATTTTTTTAATTACTGTTTTTTTGAGATAGGGTCTTGCTGTGTAGTCCAATCTAGCCTTGAACTCACTTTGTAGCCCAGGCTGGCCTTGGAAATTCTTGGCAGTTCTCCTGCTTCAGCCTCCCAAATGCTGAGATTACAAGCGTGTGCCACCACACCCGGCGAGGAGCTCTTCTGAAGACAGAAGAGAGCTAGAGTGAGGGGGTAGGAAAGGGAAAAGCAGAGAAAAGTCCTAGACATCTGGTGTGAGTAGCTGGGCAGGTAGTGGCCCTTTTTACTGAGGTTAAGAAGACTGGGAAAGGGCTGCTGTACAAGAGCGCACTGAGGTGGACCCCGGTCACTTGATCTTGGGCTGCCTGCGGGACAAAGAGAACTTGATGGAGCTGGACTGACTGTGCAGAACCCGGCGGGGTGACGGCAGGAGGCCAGGAAGCAAAGGAGAAGACGGGACTTGGCTGGAGCCCTCCTGTCCCACAGAGATGACTTCACGCTCTTTGTATGTGACCAACCTGCCCAATATCAACTGTCCATCAACATCACTTGGGGCCATTGGGACCACTGGATCTACTTTTTTCTTTCTTTCCTTCTTTCTTTCTTTCTTTTTTTTGTTTTTGTTTTTTGAGACAGGGACTTACTATGTAGTTCAGGCTGGCCTTGTACTCACTATGTAGCCCAGGGTGACCTCAAACTCATGGTGATCGTCCTGCCTCATGGGAGGCAGCATCGGAGTTTCCAAGTATAAACTCCGGAGGGGCTTCACCATGTCTCTAGCCCCTTATAATGGAAAATGAGACATTTTGGACACTCTGGTTGGAAAAAAATATATATAAATCAAGTGTCTTCTAAAGGTGTAAGGTCATTGAGGCAGCATCTATGTCTAAATTGCTTACCAGTTACATCCAGGACCCAGCATGCTCCCTCACATAAGCGGCAGCATTTGTTGAATTAATGGATAAAAACTGACCTGGGTTTCACGACAGTCCTATAATATCCCCACCATTCAGCTCTTATGAAAGGGGACTCAGTAAATTTAAATGAAATATTAGATGGACATTTGGTATAGTTACAAGATACATATTCCAATTTATCCATGAAGTGACAAAACAGTTAATGTCTTCTACACGTGTGAGCCTTATATAAAACAAAGAACCATTTTACAGAATGTTCCAAATACAGACTGTCTGATGCTGTAAACAGGTACTTCAGGGCTCTTTATTACTGCTTGAAGCCCTTAAATCCCATTGTTTTAGAGAGTTGACTCTTAAAAGTACTGCACCCTTGTACCACGGGCTTTTATTAGACAGAGGAACAAAAAGGAAAGTAAATGACATAATTTTTGTTTCAACTGTTGACATTCTTCAGATTTGACAGGCTAAGGAGGAGTGTAGAATAACACTGAGATCAAATTAGTATTCAGCTTTTAACCTCTGAGGGAACCACAGATTTTAGTATAATCACATTAACATGCTATTTGCATGTTCCAACCCTGCTAGGTGATGGAGTATTCATTGTGTGAAAAGGAAAGATTCTATACAGAAGAATTCAAAAGTACATATTCACTGGTGTTCTGCCAAATGGTATCAGAGTTCAATACTCTTCAATAGGAAACTGGCATCTAGTGTCTTTACTGTTCCACTAAAGGATTTTGAAAGATTGGCACTAGCTATCATTTAAAATCAGAAATTTGATCAGTGAGACCTTAAATTCAGTTAAATACATCCAGAGGCGAAGTCTTATAACTTGTCTAAGTGAGTATTTCTTTAAAACACTCTAAGATAGCCAAGCAAAACATTCTAAAATATTCTAAAAGTATTAAAAATAATTATTAAATTCATGTGATGCAGCAATTGCATGTCTGAGTATATACCCCAAAGTCCCGAAAGTAATCTGTCAAAGAGATATCTGTATACCCATGTTCATAGTAGCATTATTCACAATAGCCAAAAGGTAGAAACAATCAGAGTGCAAATCAATTGTTTAATGGCCACAGTGTTCTTTATACATGAAATGCATGAAATAAGTATTATTCACCCTCAAAAATGGTAGCACCAGACACATGTTACCACATGAAAGAGACTGGAGAACATTATGCTAAGAGAAATAAGCCAGTTATAAAAAGCATAGAAAGAAAAATACTGTCTGATTCTATTTTCTACGAGGCACCTAGAACAGTCAAATTTACGAAGGCAGAAAGTAGAATGGTGATTCCCAGGACTGGAGGAAGGATAGTTATTTAACGAGAACACACAGAGTTTCACCTTTGCAAGATGGAAGAGTCCAGGAGGAACAGGCCATGTTGCAAGACTTGCCCCTGAAGGGTAAGAGAGTGTTAACAACCTCAAATACTTTGTGAGAAGGGACTTAACAATTTCAGGCTTGATGAGGGCCAGAGTCCTACCTATGAAGAAGAGTTACTCCAAAGGAAAGCCATAGCTGAAGAGTACACTCTCAAACATTGCCAGGGGCCGGCAACTGGCAAGAACTTGATTGGCAAGTGGATGGGATTCGGGTTATCTGAAACACCTAGAGTAAGAAGAAAATGAGGTGGAGGCCAGGGATATATGCAATGCAGAGGGAGGCCGTGGCTCAATTGAGGTAATTCTGGTTCTAGACTCCAAGTATTAAATTAATACCAGGCCCCAAATGATAGATCTAGGGCTACAACTGTACCGTCTGAGGGTAATCCTGTGGGAAGAAACTCATGAAATACTGGTGAATTGAGGGAGAAACAGAACTAAACTAGGACACTGACCTGTAATTTATAAAGGGCTATACAAGTACAATCTTTTTTTTTGCGGCGGGGGGGAGTTCTAGTGCTGGGGAATTGAACCCAGTGCCTCTACTACTAAGCTACATGCCCAGCCCAGCTGTACACCTTTATAGGTTACTGATTTAAAAGCTGCCTCTGGAATCGGACTCTGGGAGACTGAATCAGACGTGCCGCTTGACATTGGGACCCTCCCTTACATTTCTGTGCTCCCATTTCTTCAGGCATCAACCAGAGATAACAATAGCACCTACCTCATAGGGTGGTCTGAGGTTAAATGAACGAGATAATGTGACCTAGATATCTAGGCAGGTTTTTTCTGCTCGATGACTTGTATTTCAATTATGCCTTTTTTTTTCCGCCTATACTATTGGTTCTCAATCAGGTTTGAGTGCCCCAAGGACATTTTGCATTGTTTGGAGACACTGTTGCTCTGAAACTTAGTAGGGACTATGCTTTGGGCATCTAATTTTGGGGTTTTTTGGGAGGGGGCTGCTGGGAATCAAACTCAGGGCCTTACGCTTGATAGGCAAGTGCTCTACCACTGAGATAAATCTCCAACAGCTTTGGGCATGTAATGAGTAGAGGCTGTCATGTGATATACATGTCAGTTCCCCCACAACAAAGAATAATCCTGCCCCAAAAGTAAACAGTGAAATCCTGAGAAATCTTGATCTAGGCCCATTTCTAGTAACCAGCAGAACCATGAGGGAACAGGATGGTGTATTTGCCTTCTCTCACTTTCTGAGGTGGGACACTCATACTCTGAAAAGATGGAGTACACATAACGCTGCAACCTCAGTGGGCACCCGGACTCCTCCTGTCCTCCTTTTCGTGCTGTGGATTAGAGGCGTGGTGAGATTTATACATTCCGGATGCATTAGGGAACGCCGAGCTTCCGAGATCTTGCACGGTTGCTTTCAAAGAGATGCAGTTCTTGAATGGCTACTGACTGACTTGAGGGGCAGAGCTGGGGGCAGCTGAGGAGCTCGCCGCTGGGCTGCCTCTGAGGGTCGTGCGGCACGTCCCAGGCATGGCAGAGAGCAACGGTGAAGTTCTTAACAGCTGCTTTCGATTATGAAGGATCGTTCTGTTTCCAGCAGCATAATTTGGCTGCTCTGACAATTGTGTCCATTTTTCAATTATATTTTGTTACTTCATGGATGATGGAAATGCTTTTTAGCAATGGAGAAATCCTATCGTTTTGGGAAGGGCAACTCAAGGTTTTCACGCTTTCTGGAACATTAGAGATCTTTTCACTGACAGCTAGGAAAAGGCTGTCAGGGCTGCAAGCCAAGAGCTGTTTAAAGTCATCACTTTCTCTTTATTCCTGTTGATTTGTTTTGGGAAGGACAGATTAAGGAATAGGAATCTCTTTTGGGACTATCAGTGAACCTGCAGTGAAAATTTGACTTTTCTCAGATTCATTCTCAGAGAAGTTTAGAATTTTATTTCAAGCCACTGCAGAGATGAGAGGTGAAGGGATGCCCTGAACTGTGTCATCCTGTTCCAGAAATCAGAGTAGGCAAACAGTGTGTCGTACGCAGTCCCTAGTGACGTTGCCCAGTAGCAGTATGAATAAATGGTTATATTGTGCACAGTCCTCATTTCAGATTTAAAATATTCAGCCCAAATGGCATCTAATCAAGAAATTAAGTTTCATACTAACTGGGATGGTAGCTACATTTTAAGCCCAATGAACTTTATGTTCCATGTGCACATAAAGAATGTTTTTAATGGCTGTTGAGTGAGCTAAATGTTCATTTTCTTTGCCAAATGGCTATTGGTTTTCTTTTTCTCAGTGAACACTGATCTTGAATACACTTGGACGTTAAATCCAGCTGTTTTCTCTTTATGAGCAAAAAGCAGTCTTAATTAGTTTTCATAACATATACATGTGTTTCACTCTAGAGAAGTGCAGCGCTCAACAAATAACATCTTAATTAAACTGCACTGAATGCTTTTTCCTGTTCTTTTTCTCCCTGGGGTAGTCTTGCTCCACAGTTTCTGCATCTGATACACAAGGAAATGGTACATCAGATGCAGAAACTGTATCTGATTTTGTTATATAAAAATACAGTTTTTCAGATAACAGAATCCGATTTACCAACTTTATTATGAGTTTACAATTAAAATCTCCCCACTCATGTCACTTTAATCATGGGCGTCACAAAGAAAAAGGCAGTGATTATAGCCATTTTACATATTGATCAAGTGATTTTTAGTTAGAAGATGCTCCAAAGGTATGTACAACTCATTGACTTCCATCAACTAAACAAGTGCTATAACACTCAATTTCTGGGTGTTTACTCCTTAATAGAATATAATTGCTATTACTAGGAAAATTACATTGTCAGTATCAATTATTTTGGAGGATTTTTTTTTGGTACTGCATTATATTATCTAATCTGAATATGTCTAATTAGAAAGTCACAACTCTTTCGGCACACAGAAGTATCAGTTTTTAGGGTTGTATAAAGAACAGGCTGTGTCCTGCTCGGAGCTGTTCCATATTGCACAGGACAGCAGCTTTCACCTCGTCCCTAGGCCAGAGTTATTCCCTTTTATAAAGCAACAGTCTGCCCTGAATTACTCCATTTTGAGCACAAGTGCCAAGGTAGAGCGATTCTAAACCTTGTTTATACAAGTGAACAACAACCATCCATCCGGCATAACCACAAGATACAAACTAATAAATAACTTATTTGTGCCAATAAAATATTAACTTATGGAATTACATCGAGAGCACATGAGCATGCACAGATCAAATCAGAAAAACTAAGCACATGAGCTTATCAAATACATTAGATACACACCCCCGTCCCCGACCTGTATGGTGGCATCACTGAGCCCCTTTTCTGGTCAATACTGTTCAAAGTCTTGGCCAGGAAAATCACCAGACAGAGAACCTCTGTCTGTCTCTGGGGCTTCAGCTCTGTGAGGTTTCTCCTGCTCTGGACACACCCGCAGCCCCCTTCAAACTGACATTTTCAAAGCTGCACAGCATCCAGACTTAACTTCGCCTTTTCCCCTGACATGTCCGCCACCAGGTTCTGGTCTGTAAACACCTTGCCTGTCCTCCTGCAGAGACTTCTGCATGTGCACAGCCTCTGCCTTGCTCTGTGGCCACTTTTAACCCTTTCTCAGCCTTCTCTAACCTATATATTGCTACACCACATGTAATGTGTGACCTAAGTATCATAGAGGAATTCAGATCAAAATGGAATAAAAGAACTTCTAGGGCTGAGGATTTAGCTCAAGTGGTAGAGTGTTTGCCTAGCAAGTGCAAGGCCCTGAGTTCGATCCCCAGCACCACAAAAGAAAAGAACTTCTAATTGCTTCAGTCCTGACACCAAGCAAAATTTAGAGTATTCAGTGAGCCTAAGCTGAGGAACTTTACCTACCTGGTGAATTTATTGTCATTCAGCAAGTTCTAGCATTGTGGAAAGACACAAATGTGTCTATGCGGATGGCAGGATGCCATAATAAAGTAGCACAAACTGAGTGGCTCAAACAAGATAAAGTTTTTTTCATGCAATTCTGTAGTCCAGAAGTCTGAATCAAGAGTTTGGTAGTGTGAAGCTCAAGTTCTCTGAAAAAACCGCATCTATATTAGAAATCCTGCAGACTGCCTGACCCTGGCTTGGACCACCGTCTGTCCAGCATAACTACAAGGCACAAACTAATAAAAAACTCACACGTGCCAATAAAAACATTAATTTATCAAATTAAATCAGGAGCACATGGACAAGGGCATATCCAATCACATCAGAAAAACGAGACAGACACACAAACTTACCAAACACAACAGAGGAACTCCCCTCAACTGCATCATGATTGTGGAGAGATGCAATATTGGAGGTGGACAGCCAAATTATCTTGGGCTAGCTTAGACCATTTAATAGCCATTTTTTAACTTTTTTTTTTTTTTATCAAGTCTAACACTCTCTTACTATGTAAAATTCCTGGAATGTACTACTAAGCTTACCAGACCTCTAGCCTCCACCTACCCTAAAGCTAAAAATGCTGTAAGGTAACACCTGAAAACTATAAATTTCCCCACTTTGCTGTAGTCCACCAATCTGAGGCCCCCATCAATGTATTTGGTAAATGCACTGATTGATGATGTTCCCTTGTTCTGTGATTATGAAAGTTCATGTAACCTCTTCTACAATGGAAAATGTTATACGGGGTAACTTGAGTGCAAGGCACCAAAAGAACACAACAGGGGATGGGTCATCTCTTCAATAAATGGAGGTAAGAAAACTAGATGTCCACGTATCAAAGAATGAAATTTGGCCCCATCTCTTATATCATACACAAAAATCTACTCAAAATGGACCAAAGGCCTAAATGTAAGACCCGAAACCATAGAAGTCCTGAAAGAGAACATAGAAAGAAAGCCCCTGGATACTGGCCTTGGCAATGAATTGTTTGACATCACACCAAAATCTCAGGTCACGAAAACAAAGTAAATGGGAGTATATCAAACTACAAATTTCTGCACAGCAAAGGAAACAATCAGTGGAATGAAATGGCAATCTATCTGATAAGGGATTAATATCCAAACATCATAAAAATGCATACAATTCAATAGTGGAAAAACAATTTTAAAATGGCAAAAGATCTGAATAGACATTTCTCCAAAGAAGATATAAAAATGTCCAATGGGGGTTTGGGGATTTAGCTCAAGTGGTAGAGTTTGCCTGGCAAGCAAAAGGCCCTGAGTTTAAAAAAAAAAAAAAAAAAAAGTCCCTGAGTTTGATCCCCAGCACCCCCCAAAATAAAATGTTCAACAGGAATATGACAAAGTACCTAATATCATTCATCATCAGGGAACTAAAAATCCAAATCTCTGTGAGATATATCTCACACCTGTTAGGGTGGTTATTATCAAAAAGAGAAAAGATAATGTTGGTGAAGGTGTGGAAAAAAGAGGTATTTGGGCTGGGGATTTAGCTCAGTGGCTAGAGTGCTTGCCTAGCAAGCACAAGGCCCTGAGTTCAATCCCCAGCACAAAAAGAAAAAAAAAAAAAAAGAGGTTTTTTCCAGTGGTACTGGGGTTTGAACCCAAGGCCTTCACACCCGGCCCTTTTTTTATTTTTTATTTTGAGGCAGAGTCTCACTAAATCATTAACTTGCCCAGGGTGGGCTTGAATTTGTGTTCCTCCGGCCTCGACCTCCCAGAGTACTGAGATTACAGGCATGCACCACTATCCCTGGAAATAAGAGAAATTTTATACATTGTTAGTGGGTGTTATGGCTTGTCTAGATGCCCCCCCCAACACCTCATGCACTCGTAGATGGAGCTTTTCAGAGGTAGCTGGATCTAGAGTGTGTGATACTGGGATTAGGGGCGTATGATAACTAAGTTGGCTTAGCATAGTTGTGAGTATGGATAATGGAAACCCACCATGGGAGTGGGTGGCACCGATCAACTGGCTTGTGGCCCGGATAGAACATAAAGGGACGGAGGGCAGGCAGGCTGCTTTTGCTGTTTCTCCTGCTGCTTGCTGCCTTCTGCCTGCCATGCTATGAACTCCCTCTCCTCTGCCAGGCCACCCTGCCTTTGAGATAACCAACTATGGACTGAAACCTCTACAAACTGTGAACTGAAATAAATCTTTCCTCCTTTAACTTGTGATTGTCGGGCATCATGTCTCAGCAACAAGGAAGTAACTAAGACAGGGGGAATGTAAATTGGTACAGTGATTATAGAAAACAGTATGGAGATCTCAAAGAAATTTAAAATTAAGTTTCATAAGACCCAGCATTCCCTCCTCTGAGCATATAACCAAAGAAAATAAAACCTCCACCTCATAAACACATTCACATTCACATGTTCATGACAGAATTATTCACAATAGCTAAGACAAGAAAATAATCTAAGTGTTGGTACAGTCTAGGCATGGTGGCCCATGGTCGTAATCCAGGTTCTCAGGCTGGGATAAAGAGTTGCAATTTACAGGGCTTGTGGCAGAGCTGATGGGGAGACCTCTGTGCATTTGAAGAATGCATCTTCTTCAACTCTTACTGCAGCGATCATATTCACAAAATAGGCACTTACCCACATCAATAGAATGTAACCAAATTGCTATTTTCTTAGAATAGATTCACCTCAACCAACTAATTCTTCCAAAATAAGAGTATTCGTTTCAGTTAATGCTGCAAAAGTGCAGTTTCAGAGCCAGAAGGAGTTACTACCATTTTATTCGTGTTTTAATCTATTATGGCCAATGTTTGCACAAAGCTTTTGGATGGCTAAAGGGCTTGAAATATTCAAAATGATCGCTTTTCACAACGTGGGGTGTAGAAGCTCCAGTGCACCTCCTGTGTAATACGGTTGCTCCCCTCCAGAGGGCTTCATTTTTCATTAACAGATATGGGAGAATGGCTGAATGTTACATAAGGCTAAAAACATTCTATATGTCTTGCTGAAGAGTCGTGGCATGTAAATCTAGCATCAAGAAAGGAGAAATAACTGACCCTTTGCCATACTTGTATAGCTTTCAATGTCATCAATCTCAAAGCTGCTAAGTCCCATTTGAGTCTGACTTTTCATTCTCATTCTGACATCCTCCCAAATCTGACCCAATCATAGATATAAATTGGAGACTCCTAGTCATATTTGCTACATCTCATTTGTCAATCTATTATCTCATCTAGATCGTGCTACTAAACTAAGAAGCTTCTCACTGCAGTTTAACAGGCTACCAACTTCCTGTGCAGTAACATTCACTGTAATCTTTCTCTCTCCTCCTTCTCATTATAACAAACTTCACTATGGAATATAATATTCTGCTCAATCTCTGGTAATGATAGGATTAATCTGCATTTTTACTCAAGCAAACATCATCATACCAGAACAGCATGTAAATTTATTTTAGCTTATATAAAAATTATTCATATTCACTTGAAATGTTTTACTAATAGAAAGTATCAAGAGCATTTTCAACAAACATAAAAATACCTTTCTAAGATTGCTTATATTGCTGAGTAAGGTGGTACATGCCTGTAATCTCAGCACTTGGGGAGGCTGAGGTAGGAAGCTCTTGAGTTTAAGGCCAGCCTAGATGTCTTGGTCATTTTTCTCCTCCCTGGGACAAAACACTTGGTAGCCACAATTTAAAGGAGGAGAGATTTATTGTGGCTCACAGTTTTGATGGTTCAGTTCACATTTGGTAGAACAGAAACACCACTGTAGAAGTGCCTGGGTGGAGGAAAGCTGCTCACCTCAAGGCTACCAGGAAGCAGAGAGAGAAGGGAGGAGTTGAGGAGGGAGGTACACTTCCAGGTTATGCCCTCAGTGATATTCCTCTAAATAAACCCCACACCGTCTAACAGAGAGTCAGCTGTAGCAACCCCACAACCGATCACCTTCTACAAGCCCCATCTCTGAGGACAGGAGGGTGGGTTGGGGGGCATTCCAGGTCCAAGCCATAACACCGGGTGCAGTTTGAGGCCAACCTGGGCAACATTTGAGGGAAAAATTACTGTCAAATGTCAGTGCCTATGCTGAGTATTGTTCACTATTTCATTTGTTTAGAAGCAGCAGAGATCCATTCTAGTCAGCTCTTGTGGTTGAAGGTGACAAGGATTTCATGAAAGCTTAAGAACTGGTCCTGGAAATTGCTTTTACTGTCAACCTCATTCCAAAAACCACAGGAGCAGGAGTGTAAGACTCTTTCCTCACTCTACTGTCAGCGTTACTCAGCTCTGTTCTGTGTATTTACTTCTTTCTCTCCTGTTCTAATAAGCTACTTCTGAATATTTATAATTTCTACTTTTCCATAATTTTAACTTTCATGTGGTCCATTATGGCCTCCCAATTCCAGATTCTATCCCATAAATTTCTACCTAAAGCTTCCACCAGTCACTGAAAAATTCTTTGTAGCTGTTGTTGTTCTTTATATCCAATTTATGGCAAAGAGAATACATTTAGTCAAATTAACCTTTAAAATCTGGTATTAGAAAGGAAAATTACTGCCTAACCTAAAGTTGAGTTGTTCCTGAGTGAGATGGTTAATCCACTCCATTGTTTAGGGTTGGAGGGCAGGCAAGAGGGGAAAAGGTCACCATGACACTGTGTATGGCTCCTGGGACAGGGTCCTTTGGTTGGTTAGTTTTCTTGGTGGAAGTTAGGAACAGCTCAAGCACAAAGATGAAAGTGGCAGTAGTCAGGGATGTCACAGCAAGATGTAACCCTATTCATTGCTTAATGTTTATCTAAATTCCATCACATTCTATTATGTTAACATACACTGGTAACAAAGTTGTGTAAGAGAGGATCTAACAACTATAAATTCTGGAAAGGATTATTTATACATACATGAAAAATCCATTGCTAACATACCTAACAATAAAAGACTAAATGTTTTCCTCTAAGATCGAACAAAATAAAAACTTTGGGTTTTTTGTTTTGTTTGTTTTTTGGGGTTTTTCTCAGGGGGGGGGTCCTGGGGACTAAACTCAGGGCCTTATGATTGGTAGTCAAGTGCTCTACACTCAGCTAAATCCCCAGTCCCCTTTTTTGGAGGGGTAGACTTCAGTTTTTTATCACTTCTATTCAACATCATGGATTGTATCCACATACACATTGTGCTACAGGTCTCAGAAGGGCAAGTAGGTAAGAAAATGAAATTAAGGCATCCACATTGGAAATGAAAGAGTAAAAGTAGATCTATTTGCAAGTGACAATCTTTTATAGAGAAAATTCTGAGGAATCTAGTTTTAAAAAACTGTTAAAACTAATAACAAGTCATGAAAGGTTTCAGAATACAAGATCCATACACAAAAACCAACTGTTAGTAGCAATGAACTGAAAATAAGAATCAAGAAGAGCCAGGTGTGGCGCATGCCTGTAAAACCAGCACTGAGGAGGCTGAGGCAGGAGGATTGCCACAAGTTTGAGGCCAGACTGGTCTAAAAAGTGGGTTCAAGGCCAGCCTAAACAACAAAGCAAGATCCTGTTTGAAAAAAAAAAAGAATAAACATTCATGTTTATAAGAAATTGATTTTCAACTAAGGTCCCAAGACAATTCAGTAGTGTAAAGAAAAGTCATTTCAATAAATAGTGTTGATACAACTTACATCCACTTGCAAAAGAATAAAGTTAGACTTCTACCTCAACCCAGATAAAAAATTTCACTGAAAATGTTCCATACCAAAATGTTAAATACACTCACCATAGGACCCACCAATTCTAATTCTAGGTATAAGCCCAAGTTAAATGAAAACATATGTATATTTATATAAAATTTGTACATGCAAGTGTTCATAAAAGCACTTATCATAATAGCCAAAACTGGAAATAACCCAAATACCTGTCAACTGATGAATGGAATACAGTATGACATATCCACACAATGGAATACTATTGGCAATAAAAAGGAATAAGGTATCGATTCATGCTAAAACATGGGTGAACATCAAAGACATGCTGAATGAAAGAAGCCACATATTGTATGATTACAATTACACAAAATATCCAAAATAGACAAATATATAGAGACAGAAAGTAGATTAGCAGTTCCCTACGACTGGGAGTAGGGTGGGATTGGAGAAATGAGGAGTAACTATTAATGGGTACAAGGGTTTTGTTGTTGTTGTTGTTGTTTTGTATGTTTTTGTTTTAAAATAGGGTTTTACTATGTTGCTCAGGCTGGTCTGCAACTTGCTATCCTCCTGCCTCAGCCTCCTGAGTGTTGTGGTTACAAATGTGCATCACCGCACCTGGCTATGGTTCCTTTCTGAGTGGATGAAAATGTTCTAAAATTGATGTTGTTGATGGTCAAACAACTCTGTGAATAACTAAAAACAATGACTTGTACATTTTAAGGGGGTGAGTTTTATGGTATATGAATTTATCACCCAAAAAGCTGTCCTTAAAATACATTTGTAATATACAACCCTTAATCTTGGTTATTATAATGCAGTAACTAGATATTCATGATACTTTCTAAACAAACATAAATTTAAGACAATTCTCATACCACTTCTCTAGCAAAGAATATAAAATTAGAACAGGAATTTCAGTAGATTAGGGATTTCTCATCTGACCAGTAAGACTAACTAGTTTAATAACGGTGTCTGCTGTTGCATTATTAAACATGAATATTGTCTGAAAGATTTCATTACATTGTATTATATTATAAATTTGAGATGAAAGAAAAAAGTAAAAGAACTGTTGAAACGTGACTTTTTCAGTGTCTGTTGTGGAATTCCAATTATAGACTCCAAGACAGCTTGAAAAAAATTGCCCTGGCATAGATACTACATTACACGGGAATGTGACAAGTTATTGAATGGTAAGTCAGGGATCCTACTATCTCAACAACAGCAAGGTCCAAAAACTATTTCTGAAACCCTGGGACAAAGCCTTCGTACAAAACAATTGTCAGTGTACTTGGACCATACGATTTCTTTAAAACTGATTACATAATACATAAAAGGACTAAGAAACTATATAAAAGAATCATTTTAATAACACTGAAATATATGTTGCTAAATTTGCTGGCCAATAACCTTTCAAGTTCTCCTTTTCCTGGCATATGAATAGTACCTTCTCACTTCATTGAAATTAGACATAGCCATGTGGCTTTTTTGACCAACAGAAGTCGAGAATTAAGGTCAGACATGAGTAGTGGTGCACACCTGTAATCCCAGCACTCTGGGAGGCTGAGGCAAGAAGATTGCAAGTTCAGGTCCAGCCTGGGCAACTTAGTGACTTAGTAAGACCCTGTCTCAAAATTTAAAAAACATAAAAAGGGCTGAGAACATAGGTTAGTGAGAAGGCCCTGGGTTCATCCCCAGTACTTAAAAAAAAAAAAAACTTGAGAATTAATCAACATATAATTTCTTACATTTCTTTCCTTCTGCCAAGGTAACAACCAACATCCTACTCAATGGAGTCTCTGTTAGACTGTGCCTCTCAGTAAGGAGAAGAAATTCCAGTCAATCTGTGGTGGATATGGGTTGCCCTGATTCATATGAACTTGTAAGATGGTCTGATTTTTAAAAATTTTTATATATTGGGAATTCCAAGTAACTCAACCTAACAACAGGAACACAAAAATAAAATTGTTATTTTAAGGCCCTGAGACTCGAGGTTTGTTTTCACTGTAGTGTACCTGGTCTATCTAATTGATTCTTTCCCAGTATTTGGTCAGGATTCATATTTATCCCATTGATAAATGAGACACAAAGAGCACGTGAATGATTCAATCTTTACATTAGGAGAACTTTATATTGGGTTTTAATTCAGAATTTCTCCTGAAAAAATTTTTAGTTTTGCTCAAAGTGTTAAAGATCTTTAGAGCTTAGTTACCTAAAGAATATGAAAAGAGAACAAATGGAGTCATAGTTATTTTAAAAATGAATATTTCTCATAATTCTCTAAGAATTCTCCAAATGATTTACTTCCTTTGAATAATTAAATTTAAATATGTACTGTAAGGTCTGTAAAAGACTTTGGAATGTGTTAATTTTGTAAATTTTTTGCAGTACTGAACATTGAACTCACAGTCTTTGAACAGAATTACATCCCCAGCCCTTTTCTTTGTGTTTTTAGATTTTTTTACTTCCACGGAGGTCTCACTAAGTCACTAAATTGTTTACGGCAGACTGTAACTTGCAGTCCTCCTGCCTCAAACTCCCAGAGTGCTGGGATTACAGGCTCATGCCCTATGCCCAGCTGCTATCTTCAAGTCCCACAGAGTTGATAAAATAACCAAAGATTTTTTTTTTTTTAATACAAAGCCAGAAGGACCAGAAGAGTAGAACTATGGGCTGAATTATGCTACCCTAAATTCACATGTTGAAGTCTTGATCCACAAAATGTGGCTGTATTTGTAGACAGGACCTTTAAAGAATTAAAGGAAAAAGAGGTTATATAGGTGGAACAAATCCAGTACGACTAGTGTCCTTGTACAGAAAGGAAATTAGGGCGTTGTGGGTATAGCTTATGGTAGAGAGCTTGCCTAGCATGTGCTAAGTCCTGGGTTCAATCCCCAGCACTGAGGGAAAAATGAAAATAAAAAGGAGATTAGGACACAGGCACACACGTGAAAACCCCAAAGGAGGAGGGCATCTGACTTATTTTTCCCTTGCTGGCCAGAAGGCGGTGTGGCTTAGCTAGCAGCTGTCTGCCCCTCCCCTGGCTTCCCTTTGCTCCCCCTTGCACCCCAATGGACTGGACGGTGTGCTTCAGTGTCTGCCCTGGCTAGCAAACTGCCACTCTCCATTCCAGCAAGAGCGCAGCCGGCCAGGCAGTGTGGCACCCTCGTCCACTCCCACCACTTCCGATGATACTGCTGAACCTTCGAGAACAGAGGCAGGCACCCAGGAGTGCCCAAGATCATGAAGGACCGATCTGGGCCCCTTGTTTACATACCCAGCACTCACTGCAAGCCTTCCAGAAGATCCCCTGGTTTTGGCCTTCGACCTCACAGCAGCAGGCCTGCAAACTGGTACATAAGTAGCACTTCCCAGCCACTTGCTCAGCTTTACTCTTGCAGAGCTCCCTGCTGTGTACTGAGCCCTCTGTGGCCCCTTAAAGACTCACTTTGGTGTTCATGTAAACTTCCTTATGATTTATTTCTCAGGCAGCGTGGGCTCCAAAAGTCCTATGAGTCTCCTCAAGAGTTTCACCCTGAGTAGTGCGGACAGAGCAAACAAATACTCAGAGCTGTAACGCTGAAGTGCTCCAGAGACCAGCAGCCAGCAAAGCCCAGTAGCAGAGACACCACCTGCTGGAGTGGAACTACAGTGCCCAGCACAGGATGGCATCAGACCGGCAGCAGCATGACCAGCTTGCCAACTGCTGGCCTCCAGCACTACCTGGTGTCATCTGGTGACGTCAGGACGGCTAGCAGAGCTACACTTTTCCAATTCACAATTTCCAGCTGAACCGAGCAAAAGAACCCTCGCTGACTGGCAGTAACCCTGCTGACACTTTCATCTCGGACTTCTAGGCTCAAGAATCGCAAGAAAACAAACTTCTATTGTTGAAGCCACCAGACTAGGTCTTTTATTACTGCAGCCCTAGCAAACTGAGCTTAGCACTCTCCACACATTGTACAGCGTCTCCCCAGGGGTGTCCTCACGTGAAAAAGGTGGTCCAGTAGGCGGAGCTGTGAGGGGAAGATGTGTTGTACTCAGAAGTGCATGGTGGCTTTATTATGACACAGAGTCATTTGGAAGAGAAGTTTAATAACATCCTATTTGTTGTGTTAGGTTTGTAACTCCAGGAAACAAGGAAACATGTATCGAATCACCTGTGCAATGGCAATACAGTTCTCCCTTAAAGAATACGTGGGCCGAACAAAGAGCCTGGAAGTCAGGACTCAAAGTTTTAACAGCAACATAAACCTGTTCTTTTGACTGGAAAGTATGACTAATGACACAGGACGCTGTCTTCCTGTCAGAGGGATTTTGAAGAGTGATCCAACAGTGATGCACAGAGCATCATAGAAATAACAGTTCCCTGGAATCCAAGTTCCCTGAGGAGCTGACCAGTGCAGAACTCCTGTTTCTTTAACCCTTTAATACTCAGCTCTATCGAATTCAGAGCCACATCTTATTTTTGCAAATACTTTTGCAGTGTCAGCACTAAAAAGGTCATTATATCGCCATTTTATTTTCATTACTGGGATTCAACCCAGAATCTCGTGCATGCTAGGCAGGTGCTCTTCCACTGAGCTACATCCCCAGCCCTGCCATTTTAAACAGTCTTATCATTTGTATATGTAATTTCTAGGTAGGTCAATAACAGAGCTAAAGTATTTCCACTTAGATCACTTCGGAACACCTACCTGATCTTTCTTTTAGACTTAAGTCATTCCCATTACCTCATTCCCATTACATAGAGGAAACAGTAATTTACAGTGGAGATAAGTTGCCAGCTTTAATAAAATGATCCCAGTTGGCATAAACAGCAATATTTCTTGGTATGAGGCAAGGAGGATGACATAGCATCACTTCTATAGTATTCCTGGAAACATGTGTAACTTGAATCTAATCATCACATGCAAAGCAAGACACAACAAGATAGGTCACTCCGTTCCCATGAGATGGTTTGTGTTAATCATAGTAAGGGATGGAACAGACCATACATGTTCCCTCATATTTCTGTCTTACATTATAAGATAAGCAACATTTACATTCTTTCTAGTTTTTAATATCTCTGTAAGACATTGGACAAAGCTTGACTTCCACGTGCAAAATGAATAGTTCAAATCATAACTTAATGTCACTTTGTGTGTTCACTCCGGGGACAGGAACCGTGGCTTAGTAAGAGAAGGATGCTTGATCGTGGGTGCACTTCTTTTTTTGTTTGCCTCTCATAAATCATGGTGACAAGGGATCAAAAATCTCTGCTCAAAGTGGCATTAGAAATATTTCAACACAACAAACAGAAAATAGATTTTATAGAACAGAAGGCATCTCAGAACCCTGAAACAATAGTCAAGCTATGCAGAATTGATGTGAGTGGGGTCCTCTTATTCCACGAACAAGCACTTGTTTCCAGCACAAAGTGTCAGCAGTTTACAACCTTCAACCCACTCAGCCATGTCTTGTAAGATGATTCCAGGGTCCAGCATTACCTGTTCACTTAAGAGCACATTTTACAAGATGGGATAAGCTATTAGAAAGATCTTGGAAAATGGTAGCTGAAGATCAAACTAAATTGACCGAGGAAAGTGCATCTACCCAAAGACTTTCTAAAATTTTAAAATAAGTACGGTAAATTAAAATAAAAGATTTTAACATAAAAGAAGATCTTTGCTCAAGTTTTCAAGAGAGTTCATCACTGAAGGAGAGAAACCTTAAAATCAGAAAGCTAAGTAATGAGTTCAGGAAATATATATTGATTAGCTGAGATTATTGAGCAAAAATAAAAGGTCTTTTAAAAAAAAATCTTTCTAATTTATATCTGTCTCAGAATTCTGAACCTTTACTTCCTAAAATATCTGAAATACATATGTGATAAGGGACTGTTTTCCAAAGCATTCAAAGAACTTTTAAAGCTCAACAATGAGAAAATGAAAAATCCAGTTTTTAAAAATGGGAAAGTATCTGAATAGACACTTTATAAAGATGACAGAGAGTTGGCAAATAAGCATATGAAAAGATGCTCAACATCATTAGTGAACGATGCTTTAAATCTTTAGGGAATTGCAAATTAAAACAGTGTGATGCCACGAAGTACTCGAAGTACTCGGGATGGTGAAAATCCAAAATACAATAAAAAATGCTAGCAAGAATATGAAGCAAAAGAAATTTTCATTGCTGGTAGAAAGGCAAAATGGTCCAGCAACTTTGGAAGACAGTTTGGCAGTTTCTTACAGAACTAAACATAGTCTTACCATGAGATCCAGCAATCACGCTCTGTATTTACTCAATAAGTTGCAAACTATGTCTACACAAAAACTTGTGCCTCAATATTTATAGATGCTTTATTCATAAACGCTCAAACTTAGAAGTAACCAAGATATCTTTCAATAGGTGAGTGAATAAGCAAGTTATGATAGATACAATGAAATACTGTTATTCAAAAGTAAAAAGAAATGAGATATCAAGCCATTTGCCTTATTACTTTCTCACCACTGACATGAAATACCTGACAATCACAATTTAAGGAAGAAGAGGTTTATTTTGGCTCATAGTTGTAGGAGTTTCGATCTATGGTCAGTTGGCCTCAAACAGGGCAGCATGGCAGAGAACCAGTTCACGGCATGGCAGGCAGGAAGCAGAGAGAGAGGGATGAGGGCGGAAGAGAGGGAGATAAACCCTTCTAGGCCACACCGCCAGTGACCTGTCTCCTCCACCAGGCTTCACCTCCCAAATCATAGCTATAAATTCATCAGTGGACTAATTCACTGATGAGTATCATACCCCCATGATCTGATCACCTTCTAAAAGCCCCACCTATAAGCACCTGAGGCTTTGAGGGGACATCTAGGTATAAACCGTAACATTCTTCCCCCGTGCCCCAAAAGACTCATGCACACCCCTTTATGCAAAATGCATTTAGTGTATCTTCTAAGAGTTGCCAAATTCCTAACAGTTTCAGCACTGCTAAAAAGTACAAGTCCAAAGTCTTCTCTGAGATTTAGCTCTCAGCCTCTGTAAAAGTTAAAGAAAAAACAAGTTAAACCCCGCCGACATACAAAAGTACAACATAAACATTCCCATTCCAAAATGGAGAAACAGAGGGATAGAAAGCAAGACCAAAATCCAGTGGGACAAACATTAAATCCCACAGGTTCATGCCCAGCACCCAGAGCAATCCGTGGTGAGACGTGAGCCCCAAAAGGCTCGGGTGGCCCCACCCCCACAGCACTGCAGCTTCTCTCAGGCTGGCCTTGCTCCGTCCTTGTGGCTTTCTTCAGACGGTCTACATTCATCTCTCTTTTCGGGGTCTCCACTGCACTTTCAACTTCACTCTCACAGCTTCATGCTCTGCCCTCTCACACCGCCTGGCTTCCCAGGCCTTCTCCTGAAATCTGGGCGGAAGTCTCCCAGCATTTTTCAACCCTACTTTTGCATTACGCATGCCTGCAAAACCAGGACGGGGTGGATGACACCAAATGCTGCCAGGTGGAGTAGTGGCTGATCCCTTCTGAATGTTTCGCATGGCTGCAGAGGCCTCTGAGCGACTGGATGGCTGAGTGACGGCTGCGTGTGGTAAAACTGAATTCTGGAGCATCAATTCACATTCCCCAGACTGCCACCATCCGGGAACAGGGCTCTCTTCTCAAAGCAAAGCCTTTCACCTTTGCGACTCCAAGGCTGCCAAGGTTGGAGTCAGGCTGGTTCTTCTGAGGCCCTCAGGACAACTTTTCTATTGTCCTGTTCCAAAGTACTTGGCTTTTTAATGATAATCTTTTTAGCAACCAAGATCTCCTCAGCTGCATCTTTGCAGGCTCCAACTTTCCTTTCTGGCCAAACTCAAAACTCTTTAAATCATTCTGCTGGGTCATTTGCTCTTGATTGTCACCACAGATATGGCTAAAAGGCCACGAGTCACCACCCCGACATTAGACTACCTTGAAATTTCTTCTGCCAGATTAATTAGTCTGCCATCCTTAATCTCAGTCTCCTGCAAAGTCTCTGGACACAAGCAAAATGCAGATAAATTTTCTGTCACAGTATAACCCATGGTCTGGAGTCCGGCTGCCAATGGAAGTCTTCTTCCCAACTGAAACCTCTTGAGTCTGGTCTTTTCTGGCTGAATTGCAGGTAACATTTCAGTCTTCTGAGCCCTGACCAGAATCTCCCATCAAGCCTGGATCACAGCATTCTAGAGCTGCTTCTCCAGCTGGCATCTTCAAACTTTTCTAAACTCCTCCCATGAGTAAGTTGCAAAGGCTTCTGGACCACATGGTCAGGTAGGCTCACAGCAACAACTCCACTTCTCTGGTACCAAAATCAGTATCTGCCTTATTTAGTATTCATTAGGGTAAAAGATTTAATATGAGATCGATACATATGGATTTATAAGGTAGGCTTACAATGGCTGCCTGTAGAGTCAGGTGTGGAAGAATGCAAAAGGGCCATATGTGTGCTGGAATTTCAAAGGATCCAGTCAAACACTGAAGGCCTGGAGCTTATTGCAAAGTCCCATCCAAGTCTGTATCAGGAAGCTGAAGGATCTGTGCTGAAAGGTGAAAGAGTCTCCACTGGAAGCCTGGAAACAGACATGCAAGGTGATAGCCAAGACTAGAGCTCCTCCGAGGAAATAGAAGCAAGACTTATTTTTTCTTTGCCCTTTCGTTCTATTAATTGGTGTTACCCATGGCCAGGGTGGGTCTTCACTCTTCGATAGGTCCATTATACAGACTTATCCAGAACTATGCTAAGCCAATCAACTAGGCATTTCTTATTCAAGGTGACACCACAGTTAACTATCTCACCATTAAGACATGGAAGAAATTTGAAAGTGTATTGCTAAGTGAAAGAGGCCAATCTGAAAAGGCTACATACTGTATGTTTCAAATTAGATGACATTCTGGAAAGGGCAAAACTCTGGAGACATTAAAATGATCAGTGGTTGCCACGGGGTTGGGGAGACAGACAGAGAAATGAGTAATCAGAGCAGGTAAACTCTTCTGTATACTATAATGGTAGATCCGTGTCATTATACATTTGTCAAAATCCACAGACTATACAACCTAAAGAGTGAATCCTAATGTAATGCATCAATGTTAGTTCATTGATTCTAACAAATGTACTACAGTGATTTGGGAAGTTGAGGTAAGAGAGGCTGAGGTGGGGACTGGGAAGATGGTGTACGGAAACTCTCTGTACTTTCTGGTTAGCTTTGCTGTGACCTTCCTAAAACTGCTGTAAAAACAGTTTATTTGGCTGGGGTACAGCTCAGTAGACCACATGGTTAGCAGGCACAAGGCCTAGGTTTGATCCCCAACACTATAAATCATCATAATAACAAATAAGTAAAGTCTAGTCAATGAAATATACACATATATAAATATAAATTTGAGGGCCATAAAGAGTATTAAAACCATAAATTCTCCTAAAGATATCATATACAGGGGCTAGGGTTTAGCTCAAGCGGTAGAGCACTTGCCTAGCAAGCGCAAGGCCCCAAATTTGATCCCCAGCACCAAAAAAAAAAAAAAAAAAAAAAAAAAAAAAAAAAAAAAAAAAAAAAAAAAAAAAAAAAAAGATAACATACACAGGAGTTTAGCTATTACCTTTTAAGCACAGGCATTCGGTTGATGAGTTTTGTGATTAATTTTCTTTTCAAAGGAATATTTTGGCAATCGTGTAGGGGATGAATTGGAAAAGGACAAGAATAGGAACAGAACTGGTCAGAAGACTACTAAAGAATAAAAGAGAAGTCATGAAGGCTTCGGTAAGTCAGAAGCCACGGGAACATGCATGAGAGGATTTGGCGACCAGTCAATGTGGGGAGATGAGAGAAGGGGAAGTCTGGGATCCTTTCAGGCCTGGGACCCATGACTCAGTGCATGGTGAGGTGTCATTTACTAAGTTTAGTAAAGAGGAGGGAGGGTTTGCCAGGTGGAGAGTTGGGGTAGGGAGTGAATAATAACTGTGAGAGGATCTTTCTCTCTGACTCAGTCACTTATATAACAGTTTCCAGTTACAAGAATTCTATAAGGTGATGAATTAGCTACTTCTCAGTATGCATATAATCTTATATTTTAAAAAATGTCCTCAGTGGCTAGACCAAATGCAAACTACTCAAAAATTTAGTATTATTTTCCATTTGCAATGAAATTAAGAAGAAACCAGGACTCCCAAGGCTGTGCCCATGATCTGGCAGGCCAGGTAGTGAGTCCAACGTCAGGCTATGAGTCAGCCAAAAAAGCCTGAAAGGCTTACAAAAGTAGGAAAAGCTGATATTCAAAAACTTAAAACTGTGACCACAATGTTAAGAAAAATACTCAGAACTCAATTTTCTTTCTTCTTATCATGATTCTGATAAAAACAATCCTATTTTTCATATGCAATATTTCTTTTGTGTAAGCTACATTGCCAGACAGTCAAATCAATTTAGAGCTGTCAAACTCCTAACTATCTTCACAGTGGAAAGCACAGCGTTCTACAGTGGAATGAAGAAGAGATCTTCATCTAAAAACAGAGAAAAGGCCTCTACTGCAGGCTCATTTCCTTTACACCACGGACTACTGGACTGACACAATCTGAAAATTCAATGAAAAGACACAGCATAAAATGACTAATTATTATTTCGCAAATCACTTCCATTATTTTCTAAGGAGGATCCTACGGAAGAATAATACGAGTTTCTTAAGACCACACATTTCAAGGCTGAAAACTTGCAACTTTAAATTTTTATTCTTTTCCAAAGGTGTAAGATTTAAAAGCATGTTAATCCCAGCACTTGAGAGGCTGAGGCGGGCCTGGGCGACACAGTGAGTTCAAGGACACCCTGAACTGTATACCAAGATGCTGTCTCAAAAACAAAACAAAACCAAACAAACAAAAAGGTCTATTTCAAATGTGCCAACACCAGGATCCTGTCATTTGTCACTACTGTGGCTGCCACAGCTGACTCTAATTGAGGATGTGTCCACAGAGCGCAACAACATCTAATGTAGGGGAACCTTGTGTCTGTTGGAACTAGCTTGCCAGCTGCTCCTGCTGCAGTAAGCCCACTGCTGCCTCCCTTTCAACCTTTGGGTATCTGACAGAACCTACTTTATATCTAGGAACCTAGCTGCAAGAGCGTCTGCCATAGAAGAGGACCAGCATTATCTCTGTTTAAAGCTGGGTAGGAAAAACATCTTTTGCCCATTTCTTCCTGGATTTTATTTATTCTAAATAGAGAAATAATTATCATGGGGAGTTGCTTATCTAGATACTTGCTTTTTGATAGAGTTTTAGCGGCTTATTTTCTTATTTTGGAAATATTCCAAAACATGTATGAACAGAAAAATTTAAATAGCAAAATATGAAAAATTATTACTCTCTCCAAATATTATACCCTAGCCATGTATAAACTTATTTTAAGATCACACCTGGCTGTATTTGTCATCAGTTTTGAAATCTGAAAGTATGATATATGGATACATATAGATATAAATAGATATAGATAAATTGTATGTCACTCACAGTTCAAGGCAGGTCATAGAAGCCAGAATTTCTCTTCCTCAAGGCCAGTTCTAGTAATTCTAATCCTCTCTCACTCTTCTGTCTTGGACCTGGCCATAATGAAATTCTCTGACCTACCCTTGTCCAATAGTAGTCTCAAAACCTTACTAATTCCAGAGAGTTCCTGCCCCATATCCTAGACAGGAACCAAGAAGGGTCTGAATAGACAAAACTGACTGGGTTTCTCCACCTAATTTATTAGAAGTCATGTTTATGCAATGAGTCTTCATAAAAACTTAAAAGCCTAGAATTCAGGGAGCTTCCAAATAGCTGAACAAGTGAAGATTCCCAGAGAGTCCCTTGTCCAGAGATAGCATGGGAACTCCTCGCCCTCTCCCACACCTGGTTGTATGCCTCCATTTGTATCCTTTATAATAAACTGGCAAGTGGGGCTGGTAGTGGTGGTATACACCTGTAATCCCCACACCTGGGAAGATGAGGCAGAAGAATCATGAGTTCAAGGCCAGTCTGGGCAACTCAGTGAGAGCGGGGACAACAATTTATACCTGGTTGGTCAAAACAAGTGAAACCACCTGGGCTTTGCAGTTGGTTTGGGAAGTGGGGGTCGTCTCGGGGACTGAGCCCTCGTCCTGTGGGATCTGACACTGTTTCCAGGCAGATAGTGTCAGAACTGAAATGGATTAGAGGACAAAGGTTGATGTTTGCCACTGCAGAACTGCTAGCTTGAAGCTGGGGAGAAATCCCCACATCATCTGAGGTCACAGAAGACCTCTGCGTTGACCACTGTGGTACAAGAGTAGAGGGAAAACCAGACACATTGTTTCGCTGATACCACAGCCACAAGAAGCCACCTAAAATGCACAGCAAGGCACAGCTCTACAATATCTGCTCAAATCCGTATTATCTGTCCTGCTCTGAGTCTCTGGATAGTACTGATGGTTTAAAATTCTGTTTTGTGGACTGAAAAAGATTATAAAAGGAGATAACATGGGTGTCTGCTGAGATCTCAGTAAATGATTTGATGGTGCTACATGACCCTTGAGACACCCCCCCATCCCTTCCTTGGCCACGACTTTACTCCCTTCTCATGTGCCTAAATTCAGTATATGAGTTCAACAGTTGTGGAACCAACACATGAAAGAATGAATTATATATAAACCAAGGTTTTCATTTATCTGTATTCTGTGCTGCTTACCCCATGTAAGATGATACGCTCCCTGAAAATAAGAACGGCATTTTAGATGCCTCTGATTGTTTTTGGCTTTGGTTTGTGGTACTAGGCATTGAACCCAGAGCCTTCACACTGAACTACATCTGCACCAACTCCTGCTTTAATTTTTGAGACACGTTCTCCCTAAGTTGCTAAATTGCTTAGATTTGGGTTTGAACTTGCAATCTTCCTGCCTCAGCTTTCCAAAACACTGGGATTACGGACACATGCCACCATGCCTGGCTTCTTATAAGCCTTTTTATTCCTTCTTTTCCCTTCCTAATATGTACTGAAAACATAGGAAATGATCAACAAATGCCCATTGAACTGAACCAACAGTTTTGGAATAAAGTATACATTTATCAGTTATGAACTGTAATGTTTATATTTTAAAACTACTTTATTAAAGAAAAAAATTTAAAAATATTTAATTCAGCAATATTCCAGAAAGATAAAGACAAACATTTTAGTTTTTAGTCATATTTCTTTAGCATCCTGGTTCAAAAAATAATTGTAATAATTGTGCATAATAATGGTGCATGCCTGCCACATAGTAGGTATTCAATAATTGATAAGCGAATCACTAATACGAAGAATTTTTTAAATACTATGTTGATAGGTGAGAAATAAAAACTTCTTTGGTGTTGGAAATTTGAAATTTGCATTATTTTACTATTGAGGGTGAATATTTTTGTTTATCAACTGAACATTATTTCCTCTTTTTAAAATTTTTCTTTCCAAATATTTTGTCCATTTGTCTACTAGAACGTTGATTTTTAGTGAGCTCGTTATACTTGCAATTCATTAATAGGATTTTTAAATATTTATTCTTAAATGACATGAAATTAGGAGACAACTAGCAAAATGAAAGTAGATCTTTGCAATCACAGAGAGAAAAGAAGAGATAAATGTTAGTTCAAATATTGAGTGATGCCACCTAGCGGAAATTTTATTTGGACTTGTCGTTCTTGATTTCTGAGGTTCTCAAACTTCAATGCCCCTAAATCTGGATTTTATGAAACTGTTAAAATACATACTGTCATTCCTCATCTGCCAGGAAATTTCTAATTCACTTTATGTATATGTATCATAGTCCAGAAATTGTTTTGATCACAACTATATTGTATACTGTGCTGTTCCTTTTCATTAGAATTTTCTCCAGCCTTGCCACAAAGAGTCATTTTGATACAACATTCTTTAAATGGGTAGCCCGCGCCAGCCCTGTGCTAACTGCTTTACTCACACTGTTTTACCTAATCCACTCAAAACTATAATGCAGACGCTGAGGAGACCGAGGCAGACAATTCACAGAACTTCCTCAAGGTCACATAGTTAACGATGTAACTGCGCCAGGAGCTCTCAAGTGATTACCGACACAGATTACCACAGAGACAGAGGACCACCAAGAGCACAGGGACAGAAGAGAAACAAAATCCTGGGCCCTTAACTACGACTCATTAAAAGCACGATTTTTATTCTCTTCTGAGGGAGACAGGTACTTAAAAAGTGGTTTTGCTAAAAACTATGGCTCTTCATTTGGGCCTGTAGATGCCCAATAGGTAACTAACAGTGGAACAAAGTTTGACCTTCATTTTGTGAAACTTGGGTCAAATCCTTCTCAGCGCTGCATGTAGGCTTGTTGGTCGTTTAGGGAGTGTCTGTCTAAAGCGGACAGAACAAGGTTTATGAGTCCTAAATTTACCTAGCCTGTCTCGTCCTCCTTTGAGACAGAGAACACCAGAATGAGAGATTTACAAAGGACATTCAGCTATGCTCAGAATCTCCTTTGTCCTAAAACTAGCGTCACCCTGGGTTCCAGCAGAGCCTGAAATGACTGACAAGGCCCCAAGTAAGAGCAATTATTTCTCCGGAACCAAACACCCCCTCAAGCCAGGAGGATTCCTCAAAGCCACAAACCCAGGACTGAGATCAGGAACAGCCAGACCCACTTCCCCATAGCGCCTCATAAAACTGGTCTCCATTCTTTAGCACGGAGTCCAGTCTGATCCTCTTAAGAATTTGCCCCCTCTAGCTAGTCAAGCTGGAGTCCTTTCTCTATTTTCTCTCATTTTCCTTCGTTAGGGGGTCAGCTGACCTTTGCCAGCTAAAGTTGCTTACTTTTGTCTTACTTCTCAATTAAAGGTTTTGCCTGGAAATTCATACCAATCACTAAAGCAAGGAGCTATGCTAGCTAGAGACACTGCAAGTCCCTAGGCCAAGTGTGACAGAAAGGTCATGGTCAGGCTGTCATCCGACTGGTGACAAAGAGGTTCCCAAGAGGAGGAGAAGATCCTCAACTCGCTTTGCCCACAGAATAATTCACTGACTCTGTCACAGAAACATAAATTTTGGGATTGGTTAATAAGAAGCCAGGAGATTTAGGAAAAAAAAAAAAGTACACACTCAGAAGGGAGTGTAGGCATTGAGAGAAGGAGACACATTATAGTCTGAGGCTGGGTGCGTGCCTGTAATCCTAGCATTCTAGGAGGCTGAGACAGGAGGATCTCAACTTTAAGCCTACTCCGGGCAATTTAGTGAGACCCTGTCTCAAAATAAAATATTAAAAAACAATGAGGGATATTGCTCAGCACGCACATCCTGGGTTCATTCCCCCACCCCCAATATGATTTTAAAATTATGATTTTCCTTATCTCTTTTCTACCTCTTTTTATTTCTTCCATCCTACCTCAAGGCAAAAACAGTAGTCAGAAGGACTAAGTTCTGAAAGACCAGCTCCCATCCCACCATACTGTACTGCTACCTTCGTCCAGATCCGTCTGCTACATGCAGGAGTCAGTCCTTTTCCCATCACCAAGGGCAGTTTAGGAACGTTTTGCCATGACATTTGCAACGTAACGTGTACATGGCGTGGACTGATACAGACACACACTGTGTGTCCCTTAAACTGGCTGCTGATTTTTAGAGTTACACATTTGAGAGTGTTTTCAACACTTTGCAGTTACTTTACCTTCTTCTCCAAAACTAACACAAATTAAAGTAAAATGATCTGTCTTAAGCGTTCTATGTGGAGGCAAACTGAAACTAATTTATTTATAACTGGTTAGAAAACCCAGTTGATAAAGATCGGTTAGCCAGGTTAGCCGAGGCGACCATGCCAGCCTCAGGCACAGGTGCCCACCCTAGCCACAGGGGCCGAAGGCCGAGCCACTCGAGGCTGGCAGACGTCAAGCTCTGCTCCACTACACTTGGCTGAAACTTACCTCTTCTAGAGTGCTCTCCCTCCCTCGGGCCTAAAGTATCAACTTCAGAATTAATTCCTGCCCCTGCTTTAGTAGAAAATAATGTGAAGGTGACACAGGAACTTTATGAGTCCCTCTGGAGGGTATTTCACTAACAGCTGTCTCCCTCTCCAGTCCACTAGCTATTCTAATGAAAGGAAGTCCGGACTGAAGATTCCTCGGCAAGGGAGCAAGGCTTGGCTCTGAGAGACTGTCATTATCTCTTAACTGTCACTCCACCCGGAGAATCTCCCTTTTGGGACCCTATGAAGTAAAATGGGCTTTAAAACTCTTCTGAGCCTTAGTGACAAAGAGCGTCAAATCATCAGGTGGGATTTTAAAACAGCATGAAGAACCTGGCATGGTGGCGAAAGTCTATCATCCCAGCATTCGGGAGGCTGAAGCAGGAGGATCGCCATGAATTTGAGGCCTCACTAGCTACATAGTGAATTTGAAGCCAGCCTGAACTTCAGGGCAAGACCCTGTCCCAAATAAATAAATAAATAAATAAATAAATAAATAAATAAATAAATAAATCTGGCACCAGGCCAAGTGAGTTTTTGATAGCATACATTTCCCAATCCCTTATTTGCATCAGGAAGAAGCCGATCCAGGAATTTTGGATACAAAAGACCTCTTTCTCTTATCCTCAGGGCCCACTGTGAGTCTGTTCACTGGCCCACTCCTGCCCTGCAGAGCATACTTCTTTTCCACCTTCAGTAAATGTATATCCCCACTACCTCTTCCCTGAGTCTTGACCAATTCCTTTTTCAGGACACTAAGAACCCGGAAAGAATTCTCCCAGGAGCCACTGTCCAGGAACATTATTGTCACAGACCCTGTGGGTTCTTGTGCTCTCTATCAGCAGTCAGAGAGGGGCACAATAACACAAGAACAAGGCTTTTTTATTCTTTTGGGCGGGGGTGCTGGGGATCAAACTCAGGGCCTCGTGCTTGCTAGGCAAGCACTCTACCACTGAGCTAAATCCTCACCCCAGATTAAAGTTTCTGCCCAGCAAAGGAAACAACAACAGAGCAAAGAGACAACCTACAGAATGGGAAAGAATTTTGGCAGCTATATCTTGGACAGAAGACTAATATCTAGAAGGTAAAGAACTCAAGAAATTAGATCCCTCCCAAATAAAAGACCCAATAAAAAAATGGGCCATTGCCAGGCATGGTGGTGCACGCCTATAATCTCAGCACTCGGGAGGCTGAGACAGGAGGATTGTTGTGAGTTTGAGGCCTGCCTGGCTTACATAGTGAGTTCAAGGCCAGCCTGAACTACACAGTGAGAATGTCTCAAAAAGGGGAGTAGGTCACTGAAATTAACAGACAATTCTCAGAAATACAAATGGCCAATAAATACACGAAGAAATGTTCATCACCTCTGACCATTAGAGAAATACAAATTAAATCAATACTGAGATTTCATCTCACTCCAATCAGAATGGCTATCATCAAGAAATCAAAGAACAAAAATAAATAAATAAATTAATTAATTAAATCAAATAACAAATTATGGTGATCCTGTGGGGAAAAAGGAATCCTTCTACGTTGTTGGTGGAAATGTAAACTAGTACAACCACTTGAAATTCATGGAGATTCCTCAAAATACAAAAAAATATAAATTGCATTCAAACTAGCTATTTCCCTTCTAGGTATTCCTAAAAGAGTTAAAGACATCATATTACAGTGATACATACATACTTATGTTCGTAACAGCACAATTCATAGTAGCTATATTATGCAACAGGCCTGTATGTTCATCAGCAGACGAATGGATAAAGAAATTGTGGTTTTTATACACAACGGATGCAGCTTGAGCCTATAGTATTAACTGAACTAAATCAGACATACAAGCTTAAATATCACATGGTTTTTCTTATAGGACAAACCCAAAATATAAATAAAGAGCAAAATAAAGGACAGCTAATAATAGGAACTAGAGAGATAGATCCTTTGCAAATGGGAAGGGGACCAAGAGATGAAGGGAGGAGGAGGGAAAGGGGATAAAAAAAAAGATTTAAAATGTGTTATATTCGAGTACCAACTCGCCAGGAGTATGATCATTATGCACTACAAACGTGTACTAATAAAAAGTGAAAAAATATGAAAAATATATAAAAGAATTAGAAAGTATATGGCAAAAAATAAGGCTTGCGGGGGTAGGGCAATGGAAAGGTCCTTGTTTTAATTCCTAGTCCAGGCGATCCTTCCCAAAATAAATTTCCCACTTGACTAACCCATTTGACTACCCGCTTATATGGTTGTCTTGGTGTGTTTGTGTGTGTGTTTGGTTTTCGGTTTTTTGAGACAGGGTCTCGCTATGTTCAAAGCTGGCCTTGAACTCACAAAGATGCTCCTGTCTCAGCATGAGCCATTACTCCCAGCAAAGGTGTTGTTTAGAGGACCTCGAACCTCACTTATGGAAGTGAATCAGTCCCGCTTTATTACACGATTCCGTTCACAACAAGTCCCATGTTGTAGGAACTTAGTCACCTTAGAAGGTAAGAGCCCTAAACCTGTTTCTTTTTGTTTTTTAATTGGGGGTTGTTTGCGAACAAGGTCACAGAACTTCGGTATAGCGAGATTTTACTTTAAAAACCGGCGCTTTTCATACGCCCAGTAGGTCAGCGTGTTTGACACCTCATCCGAGATAACCCCGGACACCCAAACTTACGCGCGTTCTGGCTGCAGTTCTGCGATCGCGACGGGCCGCTCACCAGCGGCTCCCATCCCCGGGCCGCGCTCCCAACACGCAGCGGCACCCGTGGGAAAAGCAGCCGGGCCAAAGCGCCCCCGGAACCAACGCGCGGCGCCGGCCCGCTCGGGGACGGCGTTTCCGGGCGCACCGGGGGCGGGGCGTGGGGAGAGGGCCGCCGGCGCGGCGGAGGACGCGGAGAGGGCGGCGCGGGCGCACACCGTGATGCTGAGCGCCGCGTGCGGCAGGGTCGCCTCGGCGCTGCGGGGGACGCGCGTGCCGCCGCCGTCGGTCCTGCGGGGCTGCCTGCGCGCGACGGGCTCGCGGTCCTCCACAGGCCCGAGCGAGAAGGCGGAAGAGCCGTCCCGCACCTTCGACCCGGCACTGCTGGAGTTCCTGGTTTGCCCGCTCTCCAAGAAGCGGCTGCGGTGAGGCTCCGGGCCGGGCGGGAGGGAGGGAGCCGGGCGCTTGCGGTCTGTCCTTGCTGCGCCCCACAGCGCACGCCGGTTCCGGTGGAGACGCCTCGCGCCCGGCGGTACTGACCCGGGCCTGGACTTTAGTACTTCTCGTTTCAGACGTCTCTCGAGGGCTGCGTACATCCAGCTTTAGGAACCGCAGACATTAAGGACTAGTCCGAAGCGCTCAAGTGCTAAGCCAAGAGGATGGAAAATATTTTAGTAGCCTCCAGATGCTTGAGAAAGTGCCGCGTACCACGGATCCCTGACAGCCTTGAGCGTTTGTGTTTTTAGTCCTGGGTTTACCTGGGTTTCCTTAAAACTTCAGCATTTAGTCTAGTTCTGCAGCTCTACAGTTCCAAGCTAAACTGAATATTGACACCAGTGTGTCAGATTGCGTAACACCAAAATACTATCAGTGGTAATCTTTGGGTGATTGCTAGCAATTTTTACACTGTTGTATTTCTTTTTCTACTTTTCCCTTGTAATGAGTATGATATCCAATTTTCTTAAATATTGAAATTACCATTTGGTTTACCATATAGCGGTTGTGTAACTAGCTCACTGCGTTCCTCATTTCTGCTCTCTCGACTTTCTCAAGCTTTTAGTTCGCATATTTTGATTTTTCACTGGTTTCCTTCTAATGGACGAATTAATTTCATTTACTGTGAAAGGAGGAAGTTGAATTTTTCTCTATTTTTTGTTTCAATAGTAAATCAATTGGGATAGGTTTGGGGTTGACTATAATAATAAAGGTAGATTTGGATAAACGGGGGAAATCTTTTGTGACTCGTATGAAAAAAGGCTTAACTTGGGAATGAAGAGAAAAAGATAATTGGAGAGATAATGACACTAATGGGAATGACTATATGAGAATCTCCTAAGAGAAACAGTTGAACTGGCTATCGCTGCTTTTAGAATGGACAGTTCTAGAATTAACTTTATATGAAGAATTGGATAAATGGTGTTTTATATTGACCAGCAAGTTCTTCTGAGCATTTTGTTTTCCACAAATTAATTTTTTTTCTTTTTTCCCACCCTCAGATATGAAGCATCAACAAATGAATTGATTAACGAAGAGTTGGGAATAGCCTATCCAATCATCGATGGGATTCCTAATATGATACCACAAGCAGCTAGAACAACACATCAGAATAAGAAGCAAGAAGAAACAGAACAGCACTAAATCATCATTTTACAATACACAACTAAATTTTCCTAATACTATACACAGTTTAAAACACAGTGGCGGGTAGTAAGTGGGGAAGAATGTTTCTGTCTCTGCCTACATTGACTGTTCTTATTCCACTGATCTCCTTAGCAGGACTGTTCTACTCGGCCTCTGTGGAGGAGAACTTCCCACAGGGCTGCACTAGCACAGCCAGCCTCTGCTTTTACAGTCTGCTCTTGCCCATCACCATACCTGTGTATGTGTTCTTCCACCTTTGGACTTGGATGGGTATTAAACTCTTCAGGCATAATTAACGCAACCACAGCCAGGATGGCTTATGTATTAGGTCTGAAGACTCGTCTCTGAAAGTTCAACTAGATGGAAGTACTGGGGACCCATTTAGTTTGGAGGAAAGTTGCTTTGCCTTGCTTACCTCAGTTTTAGGACTAAGAGGCTTAAGATGCAGAAGCTTTTACTGTACTTCTGCCCCTGTTTCTTTGAGGTTTTACTGCTGTATCAGAGAAACATTTCAATAAACTGTCTTGATGGAGATTAACTCCCCTAATCATCATCTGAGGATTTTTCTTAGCCCATTCAGATAAAAACTTTAATCATTTGTAATTTTGTTAGTGCTTAGCTTCAAGGTCAGTGGGAAAGCGGTATGTTAGAGATGACTCAAATAATTTCACAGTAGCTATTTCTAGAGAAATGCATTTGAACTAGTTTTATAATAACTAGTGTTCATAATAGGAAAATTTCATGTACTTATGAAAATTCTGAGTTTGTAAAATTACCATCTCTTTGGCATCAAATGTTTTCATTGATAGGATGATGAGTTTTCCATGAAAAATCTAGTTTTCAAGGTGTTGTTTGTTTTTTGTGGGTTTTTTTTTTTTTTTTGTCATGGGAGTATATTACTAAGGGAGGGAAAATGTGAAAATACTGCAAATAAAAAATGTAGAGACTAGGGGAAGATGAGTCAGTCGTAGAGAGCTTGCCTAACGTAAGGCCTTGCTTGGGTTGATGCCTTGCATTGCCAAAAAGCTTACAAGGCATTCAGTGCCCCCAATAGAAGCAATTCCCAGGAAAGTGGCACATTTGGTGGGTAGGGACAGGAAGACTTGCGTGTAGCTGATGATGGTGCTGTTGAGCTCAGAGCCAGCCTTGTTTTAAAACACACTTCAGGTTTCACTGCCTTAGATCTCTTGAGCACTAATGAAGGCATGAGCCTTGATTTCCCAGAACTTCCCACTGATGGAGTATGGTATAGTAACCATTTCTTTTTTTGGTTTTTTTGAGAGAACTTGCTATGTGGTTCAGGCTGGACTTGAACTCACTGTGTAGCCCAGGATGCCCTCAAAATTGAAATGATCCTTCTGTCTCAGCTTCCTGAGTGCTGGGATTATAGGCATGTGCCACCACATCTGGCTGGAACAGTAATGATTCCTGAAGTGTAGAACAAAGGTTTCAGTAGTTACCCTAGAGAAACCTAAGTATTGAATATAAATTTAATTGGTATTGTGTGTGTACATGTTCGCATGTGTGTGCACAAGATCTGACCCATGCATGCTAGGCAAGCAGTCTACTACTGAGCTATATCTCAGCCCAAAACTTGATTCTTAACATCTTAAAGGTTTTTTAGTAGAAGATGTAGGTTCTGTCCCATCAAGAGAAAATTAAAACATGTTAGGTGTGCTTTCGATTGCCTTAAATTCAATATATACTAATACTACAAATCATATTTTAAAGTTACACTATGGCAAGAAAATAACCTGGAGGAATGATAGAGTATTCAGTAACTTCCTGAAGAGAACTGTTGTTAATTAAGTTTAAGTCGACATTTAACTAATTGCAAACTGGTCAATGTAAATGAAACAGTTTTACTAACAAGCACTGTATCCTGAGAAGTCAAATTCATCTTTCACAAATTAATCATTTTAGCACTTCAGAGGAAGCTGATTATATGCTCCTGAGGAAATTTAGTATTTAACTCTGTTCTCTCACTAATAGAATCTAGTTAGCAATCACTTGTACAAACTACACCAGGTAGTTCAAGGCACGTCACACATAGTCATCTTTTAATCTTGTAACCAAAAGGGTAGCACCCCTTGCTCCCATCCTTATGGGGAAGGGGAAGAGCAAACCCAGGACCTTATGCTAGAAAAGTGCCCAAGCTGCACCCCTCACTCTTACCTGCCCCAGCCTCCCCAAGTAGCTGGGGTTACAGGTGTGTGTGCCCTATTCAGATGAACAGAAGCACAGAGACCCAGCTAATAACTGGACTGAAGGGCAACCATCTAGGAATCTGGTTTCGGTCTTTACCTCTGTATAATGTGCCTATTCATTTTGAGTTAACTACAAGGAAAATAGAATTAGGATCCAAAATGCTTAGATTCTAATTCTTATTCAAGACAGGACCAGGTATATTGTCTAAAGTACCACATGTTTTAGCTAGCAGAAATAATTTCTCCGTTGGGGGTGTGCTGGGGATCAAATGAGGCAAGCACTCTACCACTTGAGCTAAATCCCTAACCCAGAAATCATTTCTCATGTTCTGCAGGGCAATAGGGTGACTATAGTTCATGACTATTATATATTTTATAAAGAACTAGAAGAGGAATGTGAAGCAACCCAACACAAATGTTTAAAGAGAGGGAAATTACCCTGTTTATATCATACACCGTATACATGGATCAAGTTATACTATACCCCACACATGTATAACTAATGTGTTAATGTAAAAACCAAGCCAGGTGTGGTGGCACACACCTATAATCCCAGCACTCAGGGGAGCTGAGGCAGGAGGATCACCCCAAGTTTGAGGCCAGCCTGGGCTATACATGGTGAGCTCAAGCCCAGCCTGAACTGCAAAACAAGACCCTGTCTCAAAAATCCAAAAATAAAAAAATAGACAACCAACACATTGCTTTATTCTAGTGCTTTACCTGTCTTTACCGTTTTTTGTCCCCTATGTAAATAGTAAACTCTTGGTCAACACTTTTTATCTAATGCTGGACAGGAAACAGGCAACTATTTCCTGAATGAACACATGACTCTGATAAACTTTATACCTCTTGCCAAGTTACTTCTTGGCTCCTAATCATCAGGACTAGAAATCTCTTCCGTCTCATAAAGTTGTGAAGATCAAATTAAATGTTACATGTGTTAGTACTTCATAAGAACTACACGATTTGGACTTCTACAATGGGTGGCAGGGTCAGGAGCTCTGCAGACTTGCTCCCCAGTGAAACAGGCCCAACTGGTGAAAATTGTAAGTCTTAAAATCTCACAAAATTTTCCCAAGGGCTTGCAGCAACCAAAACATTTAAGAGAAGTCTAGTAAAACTTGGTGAAAGTGAGTTTAAAGCACCAACCATTTCTCTCCTCCCTGTCAGTCCAGAGTGCTGTCCACTTCAGAAGAAAGCAGCCAAGAACACAGCACTCCCTCTTCTCCAGCTCTTAGGCGAAGGTTACAGTATCTTCTGGAAAGTGCAAGCCTTCAGACAGTTAAGGTGATTATAAAAAATTACAAGAAATGCTTATTATCCTTAACTGATTTGCAGAATGGCTGTAGAAAATGTTATGTGATTGTATTTGGGGCCTATAACACACGTAACATATACAACACAGTGGTTATTAGCACATTGGAAGTGAATGAGCAGCTATATCTAGAGTAAGGAAATGATAACAGGTATTAACTCGAATCCACAAGAACACAGGAAGAGAACTAGAAAACAAATATGAAAATTAATCAATACTATAAATATATGAGTGCTATCCTGTCTTTTCTTACTTTGAGACGTGGTGGCACATGCCTAAACTCTCAACACTCAGGAGCCTGATGCAGGAAGATCACCGTAAATATGAGGCCAGTCCGGGATACATAGTGAGTTTGAGACCAGCCTGAACTACAAAGCAAGACCCCGTCTCAAAAAAACAAAAAACAAAAAAAACCCCATAAAGTAATTAAAACAAAATATTGTTGGGTTTGTAATATACAGATGTACTATGCATGATAATAGTAGAGAAAGGGAAAAAAAAGCTATATAAAAGTGATGTTTCTGTATCTTACCTGCTCTTATTAACAGACCTGTAGTTTTGCTAGCTCTCATAGGTTCTCATGCTGGTCAGCATATAAAATGCTGCAACTTCTCAGGAAAATGTCTGTGTGGCTCAGCAAATCTACCCTAGGTATATACTCAATAAACATGAAACCTATCATGTATAAGTACAGAATTAATGTAATGAATGTGACCATTGTATGTAGAATGTACCAATACATGTTCTTGGTTTAAAATAAAATTTAAAAAAAAAAAATAAAAAAAAATAAACATGAAACCTGTGTCTCAAAGTCCACATAAAAACTTGTGTGCAAATGTACACAGCAGCATCATTCGTGATAGCAAACAAAATATGGTAAATGTAGTGTCCGTCAACCAATGGACAGATGAAATGTGGTAAGAATACAATAAAATATTTGAAGAAATAACATGGATGAACCTTGAACATGTTACGCTAAGTGAAACACATAAGATTAAATATTGCTTGATTTCATTGGTATGAAATGTCCATTACAGGAAAATGTGTAAAAAGATACAGATTAGTGGTTGCCTAGGGCTGGAGGTAAAGGGGAGATGGTGGAATTATACCTACAGGGTACAATGCTTCACTTTGGTGTGATGAAAATGTTCAAAATGTGATTGTGGTAATGGCTGCATAATGGTGTGCATATACTAAAAACCACTGATTTATACACTTAACAGAGCTGAATTACTGGAGTGTCTCCTTTTCTCCCTATCCATGGGGGATACATGCTAAGAACTCTAGTGAATGCCTGAAACTTTACGTAGTCCTGAACCCGAGTATAGGGATAGTATGTACTATGTTTTTTCTCTACATGCATAACCACAATAACATTTAATTTATAGATTAGGAACAGTAAGAGAACAATAATAACTAACAATAAAATAAAACAGTTACTATAATAAAAGTTATATGAAGGTGGTCTCTCTTGAAAGAGTCAAAATAAACTGGATTGGGCGGTACATATATCTGTAATGCTAGCACTCTGGGAGCTGAAGCAGGAAGATTGCGAGTTTGAGCTCAGCCTGAGCAACTTACTGAAACCATGTCCCAAAACAAAAATATAAAAAAGGGACAAAGATATCTTAGGCCCATTGACTGTAGGGAACCACATTCACGGAAAGTGAAGGGAGATTACTACATCCATACCAGTAGGTGGAGAACCTACAGCACACCTGTCTCAGCGGGCTATTTGTAGCAGCGAAAGCTCTAAAAGGTCCACCATCACTCATCTATATGATTGTGAACTGTATCTAAATAAAGCTATTACAAAACAATAAAAAAAAAACAGAATAGTATCTAAATGTCCGGCCTAAGGCTCAGTGGTCCAAGTCACCTGCTGGTTACAGCACGGTCAAATGTGGAATGCAGTCCTCAAGCCTTCTAAATTTTGTCCATGGTAGTGCTGCTTCTCTTACCCCTTTTCAGATGTAACACCATTTCTTGGGAATTCTTCAACAGGTTTCTAATGTTCCTCCACCAAGTTCCTCATTAGCAACCCGTCCTGACTTCTAGTCAGTGGGGACTTTCACCAGGTTGCCATTATACAGCTCATGGCACTGACTCCACAACCTCCAGCTGTTGCTCTGTAGACCCACATGCGGAACATGGTCCTACTTCCTCACTCGCTGGAGCTTCTCCCCAGCCCTCCTCTCCACAAGACCAGGGCCTCTCCTGCCGCTTCAGAGCCGCTAAAGGGGTATTTAAGTGTTCCTAAATGCATGGTTGACAGCGATCACTTTAGCCACTTCATTAATAAGATCCTTCCTTCCTACACTAGTGAGAACTTCCCACTATAAGAGAACAAGAGACTGCCCTACCTCCTCTCCCTCATCCGCTTCCAGTCCTGCAGAGGGGGCTTAAGCAGGCCTCTCTGAAATTCAGAATCTGAATCTGTAAGATAAAAATGACGACGCCAACCTGGAGACCAGGTGGGAGTTTCATGGTGTGCGGGAAATACGGAGTAACTTAGCATATCGAAGAGTCAAAGTAGAGTTTCCGTGCTACGCAGACTGGTGGGGAGAAAGGCCTGCCCCCTTTCCAAGTCTTGTTCCTCTTGGTGAAATGCTACATTTGGAAGTAGTAGTTGTCTTCCGTAAAGCCACTAGATGGCACTTTTGACTAACTTGTGGCACACTGACAGCAAAGCACTCAAGGAACCAGACGGGTAGATCCTACTCTATCATAAAGTCGGTATCCTGGGAGGGCATTACCAGGTGTAAGGCTTTTGGGTCCTCTTTCTCCAAGAAACATCTTTTTAACATATATTAAATAAGGTAATTTATCTTACCCTATTTCCTCTTTGCTTGAGAATGTACCATTTCTTAACAGAAGCAAGGATTTACTCAATGTTGTTCGATGGACTGTCTCATTTTAGTGATGGGATTCCTGCACCCCCTTAGCAAATTGTAGTCTTTTACCATCGTATCAAAAACTTGTTTGTATCTTGTCTCCCCTACACTGTGAGCGTCTCTTACAAGGAAACTCCTGAAAACAATCATCCTTGTGGCTTGGGGACTGATGCAAATTAACCTCACAACTCAAAGTTGCCAAGTAAATTCTGTCTACAGGCAAAAGGCTCACCATCTTTACACCAGAAAAATCAAACAGTGGTTCGTTTAAGTAATCAAAATTGTAAAAAGTGCACAAGGTCCTGAGTTCGATCCCCAGTGCCAAAAGAAAAAAAAAATTGTAAAAAGCATTTTAGAATGTTATAGTTGCTGCTTGTATTAGATTGGTTTCTTTAGAACAGCACCCAAAGAAGGAACTACCTTTCCCACTTTCCCCCAGTGTAATGAAACAGTCAGTCATCCTGTTTCTGGCCATTGCATGGGCACACCAAGCTAAGCAAATAGTATCTTTTTGTGATTTTAGAAAGTGTTATTGAAAGCTGGATGTGGTGGCACATGCCAGTAATCCCAGCACTCAGAACGCTGAGGCAGGAGGATCCCCCTAAGTTTGAGGCCGCCCTAGACTACAAATTAAGCTCATGGCCAACCTGGACTACACAGTGAGAACATTTTTTGTTTTATTTTATGCTTTTGTTCTCTCTCCATATTCCCATTCATAGCACCGGTGTCTTTTGGGAATGGGAGCCATGAAGGGGTCCTGGGAAATGTATCTTTTTCCTCTCCAGCCTCTAAAGAGAATGAAATGGAGGTTGGGATTACCAGCCCAAATATGCAGCTCAGACAGAAACAGGATTTTTTTTTTTTTCCTTTGGTGCTGGGGATAGAACTCAGGGCCTTGTGCTTGTGAGGCAAACACTCTAACCACTGAGCTAAATCCCCAGACCCCAGAAATAGGATTTTGCATCAATACTCATTTTCCCTTTCTCCAAAATTGTTTGGAAACGTGCTATAACGATCTCATCAGGTAAATGATCTGCTTTGTAAATGTATTAGTATCTTTGAACTGAATACGTGCTAAGAAAAAGCATACAAAACTCCAGTTGAGAGGTTGGAGATTTAGCTCAGTGGTAGAGTGCTTGCCTCACAAGTGCAAGGGCCTCAGTTCGATGCCCATTACCCCCGTAAAAGCCTTCCACTGACCTTTCACATGACCTGAAGTCCTTTTCATAGTCTGGTTGCTCACATTAATCCCAGCCAGCAGCCCACTGTTACTTCAGTCTTTTAATATCCTCTCACTTGCTCCACTACCATCTGTGATTCATCGTATTTCCATCAGTAAAGAATGTGTTTGATGGGAACAGACTCTCCCACAATACCTTAAACATACAAGACTGGTGACTCTCTGATCATAAGATGCTGAGATCTAGGCACTTCTGAGTATTAACCTTAAGAATTTTAGGGACAAGATTTCTGATCTTCTTGGACATTCCCTGGTGATCTGAAGAGGTGCTGAAGCTCCAGCCGTCCTATGCTCTGGGAAGGAAGAATAAAGAAAAAAGCAAAAAAAGCTCTAGTCAGTTGTAAAGGTTCCCTTTAAAAAGCTTCCTTGGCAAGGCCCTGAGTTCGATCCCTGGCACCCCCCTCCAAAAAAAAAAGCTTCCTTGGAAGCTTCTCCTAATGACCATCCCAAATCATTGCCACCGGTCCCCACCTTCAAGGGAGGCTGGAAATGTATGGTTTTGTAACTGGGAACAATGCCACTCCCACCATACATAAGATCACCACCTAAAGGAGATAGTACGTATTATGCAGACAGTCCCTTTAAGGGTTGCCAATTGTCAGGCAAACATTTGTGCCGGAGATGCAGCCTATTTTTTTTTTTTTTTTGCAGTACTGGGAATTGAATTTAGGGCTCATGCATACTACGCATCAGCCCATCAACCTAATCTATTTCATAATTTATATCTTACGTGCAATAGCAGCAATTCTCAAAAAGCAAGTAAATACATTGAATAGTGAACAAGACTTTGTTTACTTTTGAGTTAATTTTATTTTGACAATATTCTTTAGAAGTGTTTGAAAATACTCCTAAAAAGAGGCATAAAATAGGATATAGGGTCAGCCAAATCCTCTGCTGTTGTTGATGGCAACTTGAAGTGCTTCTTCCACTCTTTCCATTGTAGAATATTTAGGGAGGTAGAGGATACTGAAACATGTCTGTGCTCTCATGGGATCTTCCTCATTCAAGTTTTCGGGGCAGCAAAATCTGATTTTCATAGTCTTCCAATCTTTTATTCGTAATCTGTCAGTTCCTGTAAGAAACACTAAAAAGAAGAATAAAATTGAATTATCTGTTTCACATGAAGACCAAATCTTAAAGAGAGAAAAGCTGTTTATTGAAAAAAATTTTACTGAGGGTCCACGTGCAGAATACTGTATTAAAACAGGACACTAGGGATCATACTGGGATAAAATCTGACAGAGTCACTGTCCTAAGCAATTTTAAAGTCTGCTTGTGCATACAAACAGTCCCTCCTCCATAGGGGATGTGTTCCAAGACCCTCTCCTAGATGGTCAGACTGTGGCCGAAACTGAACCCTATTTACATATAAATCTATGATAAACTTTTAACTTTTCACTTAAAGGAAGCATTCCATGGCTTCTCTTTAGCATTTCCGAGCTGCCAGCATCACTACTCAAGCGCTTTGGCACCATAAGTAAAATAGGAGTTACCTGAACACAAGCACTGCTGTCCCTAGACAATCTGAGCAATGGGAAGGCTATTAAGTGACAGAAGGATGAATCGCATCCCAGGTGGGACACAGTGGGATGGCACAAGAGTTCATCATACCTCTCAGAATGGTATGCAATTTAAAACTTATGTTTACTTCTACAATTTTCCATTTAATATTTTCAAACTGTGATTGATCAATCACTGAAATTGTGAAGAGTGAAATATAGTAGTCTATATTTTCCCCTACTACATTAGATTCCTGTATAGAAAAAGGCAAAGGCAAGAGAAAAACATATAAGGTATAAGACAGCCAAGCAAGAGTTAAGTTCCTTCTGAGTGTAAACGCTGGGTTTCAGAGGAGGGGGGAGTGTCAGACCAGGATGACCAGAGAAACTCCCAAGAGCTCAGAATAAGGAGGAAAGGTTTGGACAGGAAACAAGGAGCTGGGTGAGGGTCCAGGCAGGTGAAGGAACATTAGAGAAGGCTGGTGGTGAGAGGACACAAGGTGAGCTCACTGTTTGGCCAGAATACAGAAGGCCTCTAGGAGTTAAGAGTGGAGATGCAGGATGCTGGGCTTTAGTCTAAGTATCTTCCAACATGCGTGTCATCCACAAAGATAAGAAGATGAATGTTTCTCAAAAACAAGGGAAGACAGTAAGTAACTGAGGTAATTATTAAGCCAGTCTCAGGAAAACCACCAGGTAAGCATAAAATGGAAATCAAAATTTGGGAGGCAAGTTAAAACTGACTTGGAAATACAAAATAACTTATGTATAGCTATTTTAAATGTGCAACTCATAGGGGAAAAGGAACTTTTTTTTTTTGAGATGTGGTTTCATTATGTTGTGCAGGCTGACCTTGAATTTGCAATCCTTCTGCCTCAGCTTCCAGAGTAGCTGGGATTACAAGTGTGAGCTACCATGCCCAGCTAACACTTGATTTTTGATGTTTTCAGAGGGAACGTTCAGTTACTAGGAATGGCTCTGACACCAACTATGATTTGTTACAGATGGTACCAATTACAAATGTGATTTTTATTCCTTCAAAGAGAAATAAGATTAAAGATCTACTTCTTTTTGGAGAGGGTGCTGGGGATTGAACTCAGGGCCTTGAGCTTGCTAGGCAAGCGCTCTACCACTGACTTAAATCCCCAACCCCAAAGGTCTATTTCTTGACATAATACATACCAAGGAACCTTTTTTTGTCCTCAAGAGTCAATTTGTGTAAAGCCTCCCAAAACATCACTATAGTGGGATGTGAATTGTTGTATCCTTGTTCATAACTTGCATTCTAGAGAAAACAAAATAAACAAAAAATTCAGGAAATAGAAAAAGAAATCCGAAATGAACCAACAATGGAGATTTTAAGATGTACCTTTTCAAATGTTTCCCAGTCATAGTCTGTACTTCCAATAATCACGTCCCTCAGCTCTTCAGGATGAAAAACTCCTATAATCTCCTTGTCACACACTTTATAAAATCCTCTCTGAAATTCTTCATAAACTGCCTTTACAGAGATGTTGAAGATGTAATCAACACACTTAGAAACATAGTCTTTCCTTCAATAAAAAAAAAAATTTCTATTTACTATGATCACCAAGGTTACAACATCTGACTATTATTCTCATATCATGAACACTTTACTGCAAAAGAAACAGGGTCACGATGAAGTTAAATGATTACTCAAGGTCACGGAGTTAAAAGAATCAACACAGATTAGAACAGAAAAATTTGGAATAATAAAACATGAACATCTAGCAGTAATTAATCTCTTGGGAATGGGCCTGGGCGATGGGGTAAATTTCATGTTTTATGTTCTTATGCATTATCTGAATATGTGACTGAGCAACTAATATTACTGATGGTTAAACACAAATACGAGGATTTCTACTTCTATGTAGAATGAAGTAGCTCATAGTGAAAAAATGTGGCCAAGGAGAAGCAGAAAATATAAAAACTTATATGGCTCAAGGCTTCAAATCTTGATCCAGGCTCAAGAGGCCAATAATGAAGAGCAAGGGAAGCTCACTGAGGCGAGCTCAGTGTTTTGCTTGCTGTTCTTCTCTTTGGGATGTTTGCCAATTCTTAAAGAAGGGAAAGAAGGCAAAAAGTAGTTATTTCAAAGAGTAAGAGAAGCCAATCAAAGTTCCAGTAATTTAATGGGGCTGGGTAGAACAACTATGTTTGGGGTTACCAAAATGATAATTTAAGCGGTCAAGGGCTCTCCAATGAGTTTTCTCTGTGAGGCAGGTCCCAAATTCTTAAGGAAGAGGCAAAAAAAATAAACAGAAAGCATATTTAAAAAAAAAAAAAAACAGAGTGGAAGTTAACAGCCTCATGATGTGGAGGAAACAAAAACAGTCCAGGGTCTGCCCAGCGAAAGGGGCACTAACAAGTACTGTCATTCTTTGGCATGTGTGTGCATGGATGCGTGTGTGTGTGTGTGTGTGTGTGTGTGTGTGCGCGCGTGGGTGCATGTGTGTGTGCGTGTGTGTGTAGAGCTAAGCTTGAGGAGTAGAGATGAACTGAAGCCAGCCTCATCCTTCAGTGGGCTGTGCTCGTAGGTCTCTGTCCCTTGAGCTGCCTACTAGAGGACAGGGTGAATCCTCTCTCAAGGACCATCATTTAAATCTTCATGGTTTTTTTACCCAAAAAACCCATAGTTTTCGGTCAAGTGTCCAAATGTACTTTGAAAAAACAGAGAGGAAAAAAGACACAATAGACAAAAGCCAAAAAATGACTAAACTCTAGGCTTTAAAACAAGTGCGACGAATACATTCAGGGGAAAAATGGTAATACTAAAAATGTGGGGTCTGCCCAACTCTCTCCTGAAAGTTTCGTTATGTAATAAATATTTTTACATCATCTTGTATACATGTGGCATCATGACTAAAAATATGCAAACTAATTTTGGGTGGAAGAAGGGATCCCGTCCTGTGTTGGGCAACCACAGATATCTAACATCCTCCTTCCAGTTTACACCAACAGATAAGCACAGCACGTGAGCCACACACACAGGCACATGAACATTCACAGAAGCGTAATTCACAGTAGCCCAAGACTTGATGCACACATGTCTGTCAAAAATCCTATGGACAAATGAACTCTAGGACACATTTTTATAATCTACAACTATATAGCTGGGCATGTTCTGTTTCTCTATTTGGATTGTAATTATGTAGGTGCATTCATTTTGTAAAACTCACTTATAATTATGATTTGTGCAATTCTATCTAATACATTATTATACCGCACACAAAGTTTAAAAAAAGATAAAGAAATTACCAAGCTCTGGTGTATGCCACAGTACTCACTATAGATCTCTGCTATTTGACCAAATATCAAGGGAATGTTCTATAGTCCCAAATTCTGTGACTCTCAATTGCATCTCATAGATGCTGTGAAGTCAAAACACCACAGAAATCTTTTCAGTAAATCCCATGTGCCTGGTATGTACTGGGCACCAGTGCAGACTGTTCTAAGTACTGGATGAACAGGCTCAGCACACGCATCAAATCCCTGCCACCACGCAGCTTTCATTATTGGGGGCGCTGAAAGATAAATCCTAAATGTAGCTAAAGTGTGACCTGAAAAGAGAAAGTAAAACAGAGCAAGGGGACAGTGAAGGGTAGAGGTTGGAAATATCATTTTAGACATGACGAAAAGGGAAGGCCTCTTTAAGAATGTCATTTCCATCCACTACGCTGTAAACTCCATGATGTGTCTGTCAATAAACAATCATACAACACAGAAGTTTTACATCTTAATAATATAAAACTAATAGGAAACGAGATTATAAAAACTCAAAGGAATTTGTAGAGCTCAGGTAAAATAAATATTGTGTACATGCAAACTATTTCATTACTTTGTACATACTTGTTAGTTTGGCTGACAGCTATGCAACTTCCATTAGGAATTAAATCTATATCATTTCTGTCCCAGTGCACCTGCAAACACAAATGAGCTCAGATAACATCTCCAAAATAATTTTAGACAATTTATCACCAACACACACCCTTTGGCGTGTCCCTCTTTTCCCACAGATCAAGAATGTCCATCTCTGTCATACAAACTACGAAGAAAAGTACAAACATAAACATTACTATTCATCATGCAGAATGGAAAATTAACTTTTTCAAAACACGAATTATTTCTGATCATATGAAATAAATTGAAAAACAGTCACTTGTCCAAATATGATTTTTATATAGTGTAGACAGAGCCAGTGGGGCAGATTTGCAACACTGGCCACCGGTTCCTCCCATCTTGATTTTCATGCTCTGTTGCAATGTGACTGCAACACCCTCATCAAGTGGGGAGTCTATCTCCTTCCTCGGCCTTTGAATCTGGCCGTGGGAAGTTCTGCCAGTCCAGCGAGATCTGACAGAAGTAGAAGTCTGAGAAGCAGCTCCTATGTTGGAGCTTGCTCTCTTCCTACTCTTTGTAACCCAAAGCCCAACAGGTGAAGAAACCTCAGCTAGCCTGCGAGCGGACACAAAACCCTGTGGAATACAGACAGGCTGTTCCAGCTCACACCACATGAATCCACCCACCTGCCAAGCACCAGTGACGAGAGTGGGGCCACTGCAGACCGTCCAGCCCCGGCAGAAACTCACAGAATCAAGTTTGTTGTTTTAAGCCACTAAGTTTCAGAGCTGGGTTGCTACACAATAAAATCTGACATACTCACAAAAAATGAGGAAAAATCCCTAGAATAATTCAGCAGGTTTTAAAAAAGTAAAACATGACATGTTGGGTTGCAGATTGAGCTCAAGCTGCCTAACAAGCGCAGAGCCAAGTTCAAATGCCCAGCAACCCACCGTGTCAAATGACACGTCTAGGTATGTGTGTAAAAGGTTAGCAAAACCAAAACTGATCTGTTAGGTAGTTTTTACTGTTACTTACATTAAAAGAGATGCAATACACGTCTCCAAAGTCAGGGCCTTCATCATCCATAAGTACCTGCAAACTCCTAAAGAAGGAATTATTTTGTTTCAAAAGGGCAATAATCATCACTAGGTGGTTCATCTAAAATAAATGTCAAGTGCATAGCTACTCTGAAGGTAAGGTCAGATGACAGCACCTATTTCTGTGTGTGCTCATAGCCTATAAACAGGGCCAGAGCTGATGTAAATGTGTAAGGAATAGGAAGTTCACCTGCACCCTTCATTCCTGATTCACAGTTCTTTTCCAGGGACCTCGATTTCCCTAACTCAATGAAGTAGGTTTCTATACAGAAAAGGACCCATACCATGTTTACTGGTACTCAAACTCTTTAAGCTCATGAACTTGACTTAAATTAATACGTCACCTATTAATGCTAGGTTTCACTTAAGAAACTTGAGAGAAGGTACAAAGAATCTCTGTACCTCTTGTCCCAATATCATCAAGTGTAAGAAAGACCTGAAATTCTACTACCTTAACTGTTTCAAGGCATCTGTGATAAGATGTTATATTAAGTGGATAGTTCGGATTTCCAGGCTGTCATGCTATGGTACTTTATACATGCTTCTAAACAAACATGTCTTGTATCGTTTGTTCATACACACCTTCATCTGACAGACATTTTAGTAGATCCTAATGTGGCCAGTGTAGGTGATGTAAAGTTGAGACTAGACTGTTACTGATAATAAACCCTGATACCAGTAGGTGAGACAGAGTGATGAAGTGACTGCTACAGCACAGTCACATTTGGGTGCCCAGAGAAGTATGTAAATGATACTGGTATAGCTTGAAAGAAACTCCCAAAGTAATACATGTTATTGGGAAAGATAAAGAGTGGTGGAATCCACGTTACTTTTTTCCCCACTGGATTTTTATTACTATATTGTTATATGGCACAGTTATCCACTGTGTTTTGGGGGAAGAAAAGGAAGCAAACTGCTCTCTAGCAGTGAACCTATGAAATCAAACAATGCATGTGCTTCCAAGTACAATTCTATCACAGGGTCCCACATAAGTCCAAAACCCAAGAGGAAAAACAACATGAAATCTTCAGGTCTGAGAATAATCTGACTGCATCACATACCTTCAGAACACAGTAAGGCTGGGGTTGGGCCCCAGCCCACAGCTTTGCTGGGCACAGCCTACCTGGCCGCCCTCGGTGGTTGTGGCTGGGTGACTGGGGGTCGTCCAGGCTGGAGTAGCTCACCTGGGGCTCTACTCTTCCAATGTCCCCAGGGCAGCCTCACCCCAATGGGCCCTGGCAGCTCTCTACCTGGGCCCAGAGGCTCTATGGGGGCAGCCTTTGAAACTCAGGTGGAGGAAGCCTTGCCTCCACAGCTCTTGTGCTCTGCATACAGCAGACATGGCACCAGCTGGCCCTCCAGAACAGGGCCACTGCAGCCTGAGCCACACTGGGGCTGGCCAAGGAGCACTGGGCCAGAATGCAGGCAGCAGAGGTGAGCATCAAGGTCCCTCCTCTGACAGCATTCTGTCCCCCAGGGCTTGCGCTCTGGGCCTGTGATAGGAGGCCTCCCAAAGCGCTTTCAGGGTCTTTCTTCCTTTCTGATGAACAACACCAGGTTCCAGCTGATGTATGTCCACACTAACCCCCTCATCAGACTGCTGGCCACCCTCTCTTGTTCCCTCCCAAATATACTTTGTACACGGCCAGGATGAGTATTTTCTAAATCTTTATGTTGTTTCCCTCTGATTACAAACTGTATCTTTACATCATTTCTCTCTTCTTACATTTTACTATAAGCAGTCAGGAGAAGCCACGCACCTCCTCCAACACTTGCCAGGAGAGTTCTCGCACTAAATATCTGATTGCATTGCTCCTAAGTTCTACCTTCCACAAGACACTAGGGGACAAGCACAACTTAGCCAAGTTCTTTGCCACTTCATAACAAGGACTTCCCTCCCTCCAATTTCAAATAATATATTACTCACTTGTTTTGAGATTTAGCAGAAGGGCCTCTCCTGTCCATATTCTACCATCATTCTAACCATGACCACTTAACTTGGGTAAAGACTGAGGTTTTTCTCCACTGCTCTCTTCTGAGCCTTCATTGGAACTGCCCTTTATGGTCTGTTCAAGGCAATACAGGCCCTTTCTAGAATGCACCTCAAAATTCTTCCAGCTTCTACCTATTACCTAGCTGCTTCCACATTGTCATGCATTTGTTACAGCAACAACCCACTTCCTGGTGCTAATTTCTGACTTAATCCATTTAGATTTTTAATGAAGTACCCCAACTAGATAATTTATAAACAAGATAAATTTATTATTCATGGCTCTTGAGGCTAGGAAAGCCAAGATGAAGCTGCCAGCAGATTCAGCATCTGGTGAGGGAACAGTTCATCACAGATGGTGCCTACTGTGTGTCCTTGCATGGCGGGCGAGGTGAATAAGCTCCCTCAGAACTCTTTTGTAAGGGGACTGATACCATTCGTAAGAGCTTAGCATTGGGACCTAATCACATCCTGAAAGCCCCACTCCTTAATACTACACAGCATTGAGTATTCAGATCACAGCACTTCCCCATTTCATTTTCCTATCACCCTCAAGATGGATTACAAATACCTACCAGTTTGAACAATTTTTTTTCTCTTTCATTGGGATACCTCTTGATGAACAAAGAAGTTCTTTAATCTTATCGCAGTTAAATTTACCAATCTTTTAAGATGTTGGTCCTTCTATGTCTTGTCTAAGAAATCCACAAATGACAGATACTCTTTTATATTTTCATAATTTTTGTATTTAATATTTAAGACTTTTATGTATGCAGAGTTGATTTTTGTAAATGGCATAAGGCAATGATCCATTCTTATTTTTTCCCAGATGATAATTTTTTTCCAGATTCATTTATTAAACAGTACTCCTTTTCCCATTCATTAATCTAACATGCCACCTCTAACAAAGTTCCATATAATTCACACTATTTTCTGAGCTATTTCTTCAGTTTCATTAGAAAGTCTACATCGTTAACATACTTTTCTAATTATAATTAATACAGCTTTCTCATTTCTTGGTATCTGATAGGCCACATTCTCCATCTTTATTTACCTTAAGAATTATTTCTGGCTGTTCTTGGCCTTTCATTTATTAATATAAATTTCAGAATTAGCCTTTTAAGTTCAATAAAAAACCTACTTGGAGTAAAACTATTGAAGACCACAATGAACTTTCACTCCCACTGGTTACATCTCAGTAACAGAAAAATAGTTTTGACCTCATGCATCCTGTGTGAAGGCCCCAGAGATTCCAGGAATTGATGGCCTGGGCCACACTTTGAGAACCACTGGTCTCTGAATTCAACACAACTCAACAAGATACTTGCAAAAAAATTACAGCATATCATTAAGAAGATCATGTATTATGACCAAGGCTTCATCCTAGGCACATAAGGATAGTTCAACATCTGTAAATCAATAAAAGTAATATACCACATATATAGAAAAATAAAAATCATATGATGATCTCAACAGATGCAGAAAAAAAGCCTTAGACAAAATCTAACATCCATTCATGATAAAAACATGAACAAAAACTGGGAAGGACCTTACTTTAAAATGACAAAAGCAGTTTATGATGAACCCATTGCCAACATCATACTAAATGTGAAAAACTGAAAGCATTCCTGCTAAAATCAGGAACAAGACAAGGAATTCCACTCTTACCAATCTTGTTCAATACAGTATTTCAAACTTTAGCCAGAGCAATTAGGCAAGAGAAAAAAACAGAGAATTTGAACAGGAAAAGAAGTAAAAACACCCTTATTTGCAGATAGTATGATCTTTCACAGAGGATCCAAAAACTTCCAACTGAAAACTCCTCGAACTAATAAACAAATTCAGCAAAGTGGCAGGATACAAAATAAACACACAAATATTAATAGCATTCCTATACACCAAGAGCGCACTACGACTGAGAAAAAAAATCGAGAAAAAAATCCCATTTACAACAGCCTCAAGAAAAACCAAATACCTCAGAATTCACCTAATCAAGGAAGTGAAAGACCTCTATAACAAAAATTATAAATAGTGCTTTAAAAAAAGGAGATTGAAGAGGACATTAGAAAATGAAAAGATATCCCTTACTCTTGCATAGGCAGAACTAACACTGTCAAAACGGTCATATTACCAAATATGATATATAGATTTAATGCAATCCTCATCAAAATACCATCAGCTTTTTTCACAAAACTAGAAAGAAAAATTCTAAAATGTATATGGAAACAGGAGAGACCCAGAATAGCCACAACAATTTTGGACTGTAAGAGCAAGGCAGGAGGCATCACAATCCCAGACTTTAACTTATACTACAAGTGCAGAAAAGTAAACACAACATGCACTGGCACAAAAACACATACTGACCAATGGAATAGAGGGTGCAGAAACAACCCCAAGCACCTCCGGCCTGCTGATTTTTAATAAAGGGGCCAAAAACATGATGGAGAAAAGATACCTTTTAACAAATGGTGCTGGGAAAGTAATCATACACAGAACAATGAATCTGATCCATCTCTCACCCTGTACTATAATCAAATCAAAATGGATCAAGACATAGGCATAAAAACAGAAACACTGAATCTATTGGGAAAAGAACTGATAAAACTCTTAAAGACATAGGTGTAAGCGAAGACTTCCTGAACAAAAGATCATTACACAAGAAATAACACCAAGAATCAACAAACAATACTGTACTAAATTACAAGGTTTCTGCATAAAAAAGAAACATCCAACAGAGTGCAGAGACACCTATAGAATAGGAAAAATTTTTTACCAGTACTCTCAGACAGATTAATATTTAGAATATATAAAGAACTAAAAAAAATTAGACTGCTAAAAATAAAAGACCCATTCAAAAAATGGACAATTGAAATGAACAGACACTTCACTGAATACAAATGACCAATACATACATGAAAAAAAGTTCATCTTCAGTCATTATGGAAATGCAGATCAAAACAACACTGAGATTCCTCCTTATTCCAGTAAAGAATGGCTATCATCAAGGACTCAAAAAACAAATGCTAGTAGGGCTGTGGGGACATTTACACATTGTTGGTGGGAATGTAAATTAGTACTACCACTTTGGAAATCAGTAAAGAGATTTCTTAGAAACAAAAAATTGAAATTCCATTTGACTCAGCTATAACTCTCTTGGGTATCTCCCCAGAAGAGCTAAAGTCATCCTCCCTAGCAAAACATGCATAACTCACAATAGCTAAGTCAGGAAAGTAGCCTGTATACACACAAACAAATAAGTGGATAAAGAAAATTTAATTTAGGGTTAGGGTTATACCACCCACCCCCCCACACACACACACTGGAGTACTACTCAGCCATAAAGAAGGTTAAATTTGAGTCATTTGTAGGAAAATGGATGGATCTTGAGACCATACTGCTAAGTGAAATAAGTTAGTAACAAAAGATTAAATACTGCATGGTCTCTAACATGAGACCCAAAATATAAACAATTTAAAGAGCAAAATAAAGAGCCATGTTAAAAATCAGAGAGGCAGACTGTAGAGATGGGAGAGGATATGCAGAAGGAGGGAGATGGGAGGGCATTGTGGGGGGACACATGGGGTAAAGATGATCAGGATGTCACTGATAAAACCTCCAAATTTAAGGTAAACACTATGTTATCACAACCATGTAGAAATAATAATGAAAAAAGATGTGTAGGAGCACTTCACATGGCAGGGACACTAACCCTTTTTGTTGTGTATGGTACCATTTTTGCTAGGTGGCAGCTTATCTTTTAACTAAAAATTAAAGTTCTACTTTAAAAGTAACGACCACGAAAAGAAAGATAATATCCAAATGAGAAGAGAATGAGAGAGGGAGGAGGGGGAAAAGAAGGAAAGGAAAAGAGGAAAAAATGGAAAAATGTAAATAAAGCTATTGTAAATAAGAAGAGGGGGAGTGGAAGGAAAGGGTGGGGAAGGGGGGAACCAAGATACATCATGTACAGGTACAAATTAACTACGATGATGTCATCATTATGTACATCTACAATGTACCAGTACATGTTCTTGGTAAATAAATAAATTCAAAAAAAAAAAAAACCACTAAAGGTAACCACCATGAAACAACACCTAATACAGACATCGGCAGTAGATTTTGCACCAAGGTACAACATGCGGCTGTGTCCACCAGCTGCTACACAGAAAAAATTCAAACATCATTTTTAGCACCGAGGATAAACTGTGGAAACAATCAATTTTTCTTAATTTTAGAAAATGAAGGGGGGAGGGGAGAGGTAGGGGATGAAATAAGAAATAAGATGTTATGTACGTTTACCAACTCCCCAGGAAGAATGTAATCATTATATACTGCAAACATGTGCCAATGCAAATAAAAACTTAATTAACAAAGAAAATGAAACCATTAACCAATAATTTTAACCAAAACTAAAGGGACTTAAAATATTTAAAATATTCATGTCAAATATAAAAATACAGGGATGCACACATTTAAATATTTATTTAAATAGATGTTAGATACTGTGCTAAAAAAGGACTACATCTACTTACTTTCCCAAACCAGGACTGAGTTCATTTAAGTCTTCCAGTGAAGGAATTTGGTTCAAAAGCTTCTTAAACAGAGCCAGTGGGAAAGGGATGTTGGCAACATTGCAATTGAAAAGGGAAAGTCCACAGAGCATCCCAAAGAAGAAATATCTCTTCTTCTCAAATTTAGGCTGAAAACAGTAGAATGTTAACATTAGGTAAGCCCTTTTTCCCATTTCACAAGATGAAATTGTCATTTAACACCTATAAATCCTAAAATGCGACTACTTAGCATTTATATTCAGTTATTGAACTGATATAAGTCCTTGCCATAGTTTTGGCTACCAAAAGCACAACAGGAATAGAAACATATTAGTCTCAGTAATTCTTATAACTATGGCTGTAATTTCTTTCCATGATTTTGGCTTCAAATTCATTGATAAACAGAAAAGAAACTGAACATGTACCCACAAAAGAAACGTTTCATTTTTATCCATACAGTCTACAAATGATCAAAAGCATACATGTGTGGATAGACACAGGAACTCAGGGAAAGGAACTCCACTTTAAAGAAAATAATCAGCCTATTAAAACTGAAGATCATCTCATAATTCTATCAATAATCCCTCTCCTAGTAGGAACTATCTAGACAAACTACTTTTCTATGGGATGCAATGTATTTTTTCTGTCATGGAAAACCATAAGCAAAATAAAGAGGACTGACCCTAATGGGAAACCACATGCAGGAAGCATCTTCGGGATATATGAACATCCCATATTCTGGCTGAGTCATCTCTTCAAACAGACAGTAGAAGAACTCTGTCTTGACTCCTCCCAAGTCATAGCCAATCTCTTCGCTAAATGAAACCTGGGGAAACAGCAAGCAATGCATCACTCCCAGGGCTCTGCAGTGCTGTGTATGAAGTCGTCTTTCAGAACAGAAGTAGCTAACAATTTTGGCCCCAAGTTTTGGGTAGGCACTGTGGTAAGCATCTTACTGTTTTATCATTTCAATCTCCCCATAAAGTCTATGAGAGTAACGAGGCTTTGAGAATTTAAATTATTTTCCCAAGTCTATATAATAGCTTGGTGGAGTAGATTTCATCCTGTCACACCCCAGCACCTACTATAGTCTTTACCACTAAACTGATCTCAACTGGCATCACTGTGATAACCCATTAAATATAATGAAAGTGAAGAGAAACATCATAAACATTAGTAATTTCATGAAGCTGAAAGCCCAGAACATGCATAACGGGTGGAGACCTGGTTGTTCATTCTTTGAAGTGGCAGAAGCCCCCCCACCCCCCGTTACCGTCAGTCTAAGATGAGCCTACCATCTGCACTCGCTCAGTCACCTTCCCCTGTTCTGGAAATCCTTCATTTCAGCTTACAAATGTATTAAGGTTTCCCTTATCCTCAAAAGAGAAACAAAAAACCCTAACACATTATCTCCAACCTAGACAATCTGGCTTCTACTCTAGGATGGCCAACCTCAGAGAATGTATACAGACTTCCAAACCTCCTTTCTTCTTCGATGTTCCCCGAGGACCAAGAGCCTCTGAATCCGAATTGCAGGTGCTTTTCCCCATATCTCACCCCTGATTTCAATACCACACTGTACCCGCCAGCCACCTACTCTTTCTGGACACGTTCCTCTAGCTTTCTCTTATAAAGCACTCTTTGGGTTTTTCTTTCTTCTTTTCCCTGCCAGCTTATTGCTAAATTTTCTGTGGTTCTATCCTGGCGCTTTCTCCCTTTCTCTCTGTTCTTTCCCTAGATGCTCATTTGCCTTTTAAATTTTATCTATTACTTACAGGCATTTAACTTTCTGATCCATTATATTTTCTCTCATGATTTACAGATGCTCTTTGCCATAGGTCTGCTCAACAGTTCCACTTGGATGTTCCCCAAGACCCCCAAAAGCTCTTCTTACTTGCTTCTTTGTTTGGATATATATGCCTCTTCCATTCCCCAGAAGTGCAATTTTCAAACCTTAGTGAAATACTTAGTGTCTGCAGTAAGACCAAGTGTCAAATTATTATTCTCCCCCTTACCACAGGCGAGTTGCTCATTCTCACAAAGCTTCTGTTGTCCCACAAGATTATCAGAAGAATTAAATGAGATGGCATGTAAAATTTCTCACACAGTGTGGAAAATGGTTAATGGTCAATGAATGTTATCTGAGCTTAAAACACAGAAAGTAACAACCTAGTCTCCCATCAAAACATTCTACTTAGGGGCTGCGGATTTAGGTTAAGTGGTAAAGCACTTGCCTAGCAAGCGCAAGGCCCTGAGTTCGATCTCCAGCACCCAAAAATCACTATATTTAATAAGTATAACAGGGCAATCCTTTTTTTTCCATGTTAAAATATGAACTTTAATCATAAAAATTGTTTTCTACAAATATATCAACCTCTGCACACAACTTGGTTTAGATATAATCAGATATGATATATATATAGATGTTATTTGTACCACAGAATGAAATCGGGTCAAGAAACATTTAGTCTTAGGATTAACTCTAGCTTTTTTTAGGCCATTATGGCACCAATGAAAACAGAACCACACACCTGTCTGCAGTAGTATGTAGGACTAAACTTCAGAACTACCTTTCTGATTCCATCACATGAGGTAAAAACTTCAAACAAAAGTAGATTCAATTTCTCTTATTCCTGTAATTCTCAGGCTGGAGTACTAATCAAAATAGGGTTTTTACATTTAAGGCGACAGGGATGCTGTACTGATCCTAACTTGGAGAAACCAGGAAAACAGCTTTTCCAAGGTTATCATGATTTCTTTTTCAGGAAAGGTTTATATCCCAGATCTGCACAAAAATTTACTCAACAAGCTTTGAGTAAATCAAGTTCACTTTGCGTCCTCTGTTGGCCCTTAAAGTCCCCATGCGGGCTGTTGAGAAGCAGTGTTTGGAGCATGTTCTCCTGGGGACCGCCACAGGCTTAGCAGGCCAATCTTTATTTGTAAGTCTTAAATGGAAAGTCTAGTGCCTATTGGTCAGGCCCAAATCCTGACTCCAACATTCACCAGTTGTGTTACCACTGGATAATTAACCTGACAGTTCTGTACTTTAGTTTCCCCATTTAAAAAATGAGGGAGTGGTGGCACATGCCTGTAATCTCAGCAGTCGGGAGGCTGAGGCAGGAGGATTGCTGTGAGTTTGAGGCCTGCCTGGGCTACACAGTGAGTTCAGGGCCAGCCTGAACTACACAGTGAGACCCTGTCTCAAAAAACAAACAAACAAACAAACAAAAAAGTGAGAGAAAAAGAGAACCTACCACATAGTGTTGCTGTGAGAGTTAAGAAAGTATGAAGCACTTTACAACAATTCTTGGCACAAGGGAAGCATTCTATACATCTACCTATTGTTACTATTCTTTGTCAGACACCTACTAGAGGCAAGTTGCATAGTACTTAAACCCAAAGTCATTTGTGAATGTTTATCATATAGTTAAAGCTACAATTTTATCTGAAAATAATCCTTCAATCAATGAAAAACAAGTTTTCTCTTACACAAAGCCATGGTTCCTGATCAGAGTGGAAACACACCCTGATTCTGTGCTGACTGTCTGCTACCTTTATGAGTGGTAACCAGCCAGGCAAAGTGAGACCTAAGATTACATGGAATATCTACCTGCCCAGGTCAGAGAGAACAAGTATCTCACCTCTGCTTTAGCCCAAATGTACTAAGTGCTCACAGCCAGAAAACTAGGGAGTCAGGAAGCGCCCCAAACAGACCTGCTCTGTGGCAAAAGGAGAGCTTATCCTCTCTCTCAGACCCTTTGTTCCTTTTGTTCGTGATTTTTTATTCCTCCAACAGCAAGAACAGTAAATGAGAATACTTTACCCATAACTCCCTCCTCAGGTCTTCATTCTCAAATCTACTCAGCTGATTCAGAACATCTTCAATCAAGTGCTTCCTTCTAACTCTGAGATTAAAAGTGGGCATGAAAGCTAATTCAGACTCTTCTTGTCCCACAATTCCTGCCAACCAAGCTGTAAGTTTTCTCTCCTAGGGAAAAAAAAGTTTCATTTCATTCTGGCATTTGCCCTCTTTAGGTAAGAATTTACAAAACAGAATAAAGCAGTTCAGTCCTAAGTGTACATTACACTTTTGAAAAGAGCCTTATAATACACCCCTGGAGGTAAATGATACATTTGGTATTCACTCTCAGCTTAGCAGAAGCAGTGCAGGATCTGTGGAATCAAACAGTTTACAGAACCAACCTGGACCAGCAGGGAAGTGACCAACCGCAGGTTTCACTAGACCATTTTATTCTGGGAACACGATTATTAATGCTTAAATCACCAAAGCTAATCATCACCAAAGACAGAGAGTTAGTAGTATCCAGTGGAGAAGGACACTGCAGCATAATGAATGCATTCATTCAAAAGAGAAGTTTGGGTACTTAGAAAGGAAGCAGGCAGCAGGAAAAATCCAGAAAGCTATTATAAGACAGGGAAGGAAGGAGAGTGAGGAAGAAAAAGGAGTGTGGGAGAGAGAGACAGACAGAATATTCATTTTGAAATCAAACTGCAATTTGGGATCATTCAAGTCTGTGGCTTTTAGCAGAAGAGCAATCATCTATATCAGTTCTATAAAATTATCATTGGAATTTTGCTTAAAATCAGGGAGAAAAGGCTACAAAAGTTGAAGCAAGGGGTTGGGGATTTAGCTCAGTGGTAAAGTGCTTGCCTCGCAAGTGCAATGCCCCGACTTTGATCTCCAGCCCTGCCCCCCCCCAAAAAAATTGAAGCAAAATAAAGTTTCTGTATCTTTCATTCTCTTGTTAAATATTTCATTAATGATCATACTTGTAACTCATAAATCAATTTTCTATCTTAAAGAACATGTTAAACTACTTTAAGGACATGTATTTGAGCATTATACATACATGTATCTGCATATCAAATAGTAAAAGTGATAATAATATGACGTGAGACTTACATTGTGTTTAGCATGGCTCTAAATGCTTTACCTCTGTTAACAAACTTAACCCTTATAAATGCAATGGGGTAGGAATTATCTGATATTACCTCCTAGGCTGCTTCTTTCTTTTTGGTAGTTGTGCTGGCAATCGAACTGAGGGCCTCAAACATGTTAGGAGCGTACCTCCGGGTATACCCTCAGCTCCCCAGGCATTTGTAGTTTTCCAATTTTAAGTCTAAAACCACTTTTCTGGATATGACAAACAGAATCACCTCAGCTGGTGACTGTACATGCAGCCGTTTACAACTTTTATTATGGTGCCATCAGAATACAAGGCACTTGTGGGATCCTCATTTCAAGAATTCTTTGCCACCTTTATTCATTAAAGCTTTTTTTTTGGTGCTGGGGCTTGAACTCGGGGCCCTGTGTTCGTGAGGCCGGCACTCTAACCACTGAGCTAAGTCGCCAGCCCGCCACCTTCATTCATGCTGTGTATCTTCTCATCAGATCATACCTCCTCCAACACTGGGGCAAGTCCTAATCAAATCCAAGTTTGTTATACTACTCTGGGTGCTATTTAGAAGACTACAGGCTGCTGCTGCCAACTTCAAGTAAAAATCCACAGCTAGGCCAGTTGTTCAAGGTCTGTCTTTTGCTTGCTGAGGCCTTAACATGCCTTAAGGCCAAGCTGACTCCAATCTGACAGGCTTTGGATGCCAGAAGTACTGGTCTCACCAGCGGGTGGTTTCCTTATCATCCCCCAAATATTATACTCTCCAAAGGCATCTACCATGTGATTTATGCTAAAAAAGACAAAGAAATAGGCATACATACCTGTATTTTCAGAAGTGAGTCCGCATATAGTAGTTTAATTTTTGACAGAATATTAAAGACAAATGGAAACTGACTGAACATGACACAACCATGTAAACTTGCTGAAGTATCCTAAAAATGGAAATAAGAATGCTCCACAGTTAAAGGACAGAGAACTCTTACAGCTTATGTCACAGCTTTAAACTCCTTTTGGTTTAAAGTTTCCACAATTCCAGTGCTGGTCAGTAATACTTGTAGTAGATAATGTGCTTAACATTTATCAACATAAGGTATACAAACCCAGTATTTCCAATGCCCATTTAATTTACTAATTAATGATAAACTCTGAACACTTTCCAAAGAGTCTGTCCAGCTGCAGCCCTAGCTGCCTCATAGGAATGAGCTCAGATGTGCCTGGTAAACGCAAGGATGAGGAATGTGACAGCTGGCACATTTATTCGCACCTCCTGCTGGGCAAAGGTCGACAGACCTAGAGAGACCCCATCTTAAAAAAGTAAATCAAAGAGCTGGGCGTGTGGCATGAGAAGGCCTAGCGTTCAGTCCCCGGTACTAGAAGAAAAGAGGCAAGAGGAGAGGAGAGGAAGGGAGGGAAGGGAAGGGAAGGGAAGGGAGGAAAGGGGAAGGAAGGAGACAGAAGGGCAGATGTGAAGGGAGAGAAAAGAAAAGGGCAAAGAAAAGAAAGGAAAACTCTCTCACCAGCTCTTGCACTGGCAACAAGAACCCTTTAACTACAGTTCAAGAAAATAAAAAGGGAGCCTACGCCAGGACCCTTCCTCAAAGCTGCAGCCTTTACTGAGCCACACTGTCTTCTAGGGCCGCCTAAGGGTATGGTGAGCCTCCTCTAACCAGAGTGTGAACAGACTTCTGTCCTTTTTTTTTTTTGTATGTGTGATTTTGCAGAGTACACATTTTTCAGAAATTCACGTATGAAGCTGTAGCAGAAACGCTTACATTTAATAACTGATTATCAATTTCCCCTACAGACATGCAGTACTTACCAAGTTCATTTTCCAAGTGGACCTTCTGTATGCTTCTCCATAAAAATTGAGCCAGTCGGAAAGTTCATCTAGGTTGAAAATCTTTTCAGGCAGCTGATGTTTAGTTTGGTTTACCTTAAATAAAATATGACTCATGAGAAAGTTTTATATTTAAAAACATTTTGCTTAGTGGTTAATTATACTCTCAGAGTAAATAATAAACATTCTTAATAGCTAGAATAAAATTTTATCCAAAGGCCAAAGCACCAAATTTTCATGGACATAAAAAATATCTAAAATATAAGAGGAGGGACTGATGTTATGATGATAAACTTCTAGCAACAATTTTAAGCCCCAAAAGAAAAAACAGTATGAAGCCAAGGTATTCAGGCCTAATTCTTCATGTCTTCCTCAGAGCAGAACAATATGCCACTCAGACATGTTCTGACAGCCGATGTGTGCATGAACACACCCATACTGCAGTGTGGGGGAATTTTCCAGCTCTCCATCCCAGAAGAGCATCAGGATTATTCACACACACATACACACACACACAACACACACATATCAGTCATTGAAGACATTGAATAATAACAACACTAGATGCTTTAGACATTACTGACCATTACGCGGGTTTGACTTGGGTACACAGGCACAGTCCTAGCCTGAATTACTAATTCTTAGGAGGTCTTATGAAAACGCTTTTTAGCTGTATACATCAAGACCATTCATCCAGAATATTCTTACTGACCTTCACTCAGACCTCAACTAATCCAGGGCTCCCAGTGCTACCACCTGAAGCTGCCCCACCCTGTAACTACGGTCCTCTGGGTCCTGCTGATCTCACCCCTGCACTGGCATTAGCCTCAAGGTCCACAGAGTCCCTGAGAAAGCAGGTTCTTCTCACAGTTTCTGGAGGTCCCCCCTTCTGAGCTGGAAAGTCTGATGAAGATCGAACAGTCTAGTGTCACTAGTTAGGGTCAAAAGGAAAGCAGAAACTCTTGAGGAATTCTGTCATTAGTTCAGCATTTCTCATGATGCTCTTTTAAAGTAACAAGCTCATTAGAAGACATTTTCCTTGAGCTCTTCAATAAATTTCTCAAATTTTCAAAATCTGAACTGTTTTTTGATTATCTTTCCCTTTTGTAGAAAACCTTTACAAACTATCCAGGAGAGCCATTGTTTTCCAATAGTATGGCAGGCTTTTTCTTTAGCAATATATTAGATTAGGTACTACGAGCCGTTGAATACAATTAGAAATATAGGAGAAACTGTCAGAAACATTTTTAAGACATTACTGACTTTAAGTAAAGATGGAAAAATCAGGTAAAAAACTAAGTGAAGGTGGCACTTGCCTTAAGAGCATTTGCCAAACCAAGTGAATCTGAATTTTAATTTTTCAGTGTTGGAGATTTAGAGAAAGGAAACAAAGCCCAAACTTTCCAAATTAGGGACTCAATAAAAGAACATACCTCCATTAACCTGGGACTCAAAGGACTCAGAGTGAGGGTGACCTAGGGATGAATGCTTTTTTCTTTCTTCCACCCTACATCAAACCACCTCCACCTCAACCCCAGGCCCTAGAAAAATTCTAGGAAGTTCCAAAGGCGCTGAGTTGGGGAAAAACACTCCCTGCAGGATTTGTAATTATAAAAGGGCTCTCCTACAAGTTAGTACACCAACTCCTACCACCTGGAGATCTAAAAAGCTTCTAGTCAAGAATTTAAGTATTTCCAGAAGACTGGCAGAAATAAATTTTCCCTAAGAAATCTACCATTAAATAATTTCCAAAGATAAAGTTCATCCACACATGCAGATCACAAAATATATGAGAATAGAGACACTAGAAGGGGGTGTCGGGAAAAATAAAAGATGACAGAAACTGTCCTGCAAAGATGTCAAACGCTGGAGTTATAAGGCATATACATTTAAATGATGAAAGGAAAGCTTGAAAAGCTGAATAAAGATGTAGTCCATTCATAAAAATGCTGAAAATAGAAACATTTAACACCATAATGTCTGGAGAAATACATACACACAATCATACAATAAAAGGAAGGGAATGATTAACCCCAAAGCAAAGATCACAGCTACATCTGAGAGGTGTGTGTGGTGGGTACAATCTGTGAGGGATATACAGGCATTTCAAAAGTACTGGTATGGATATTCTGATTTGAAAAAAAAAACTACAGAAAAGTAAAAAAAAAAAAAGTACTGGAGAAGTTTTACTTCCTTAGGTACAAAGATGTTTATTACTCTTCTTCAAACTGTGTACAGATATTCTATACAGTTGCCCCTCAGTGTCCGGGGGGATGGGGTTCAGGACCCTCTGAGATTACCAAAATTCACGCATGCTCAGGTCCCTTGGTATAAAATACACAGCACACGCATACAACCTAAGCATATCCTCCCATGTACTTCCAGGACCTAAATTACTTTTATTACTTAACGTAAATGCTAAGTTAATAGTCGTCACACTGTGTTTTTATGGATTAATAAAAAGAGTCTATACAAACCCAACTCTTTTCCTCAAATATTTTCAATCCCATTAGTTGAATCCACAGAGTAAAATGCATGGATACCAAAGGCTGACTACCTATCATTTTACATGGGTGATACAATTCACAAACACAGTTAAAAATGGCAATATAAACATCACCGTCTTGTGAGCCTGCTTGAGATTCAAAGTAAGAGAATTTTAATTGCCAAATACTGTATAGACATGAAGGCTTCTAAATGAACCCTTACCTTATGCAGCTTGTTCAGTATTTCTAGAAGAGTTTTAACGTGACAGTTATTCACATCACTTTCACTCCAATAATGCAGCTGAGTGCTGATGGTTCTTTTAAACATCTGGACCAGGTTGCCAAAAGCAGATTCTTGCAGAGTTGCCCAACACTTCTCTGAGGGAATACAAGTGAGAAGGCAAATGTAACTGTTAGTATGTAGTTTTTCTCTTGGATTCTTCAAGGTAAAAAGAAATCAGTATTTCCTCCAAATCATAACAAAGTATTTTAATATATATAATTACAAAGACACACTTGTAACAAATTATTCAATGGATAATACAATTACAATTAATAATTACCACATAGGTATTTAAAAAGTATTGGTGATGTTGGCTTCTCCTAAATCCTGGGAAAAATACTCTGGTTTCTCTTCAGATCATATAAATCTTTTGCCTTTTTTACTAAATCCTGAGAAATTCCCCAACAGTTAATAGTAGTACAAATTTGATCTAATTTGTGGAAAAAAAAAAAAACCAGACAGAATTAATCCACTTTTTTGTTCAGATGAAACAGCATAATTAAAAATTGAATTAAGAATTGTCTGTGATTATATAGCCATTTTTGGATTCCCAGCCTGAGTTTTAAACTCTTAAAAAATATCTTTCAGAATTAAAAAAAAAAACTTTTCATCACTTACAATGCTATCTAGAGTGAATAAAACATAAAAAATGGACTTCCTTGGGCTCAGTACCCTATACGTGGCAAAAACTCCATTACAAATTTTTTTTTCTTTCCTGGAGTGCTGGGGATCAAACTTATGGCCACGTGCTCACTAGGTAAGGCCTCTACCACTGGGCTAAATCCCCAACCCCAAAAACTCCATTAAAATTTGCTCACACTACTCAAGCTCATTTCTTGTGCACTAGAAATATGGAAGATGAGGAAAAAATCAGAATCTGGGGCAGTACAAAAGACAATTGACCTGGGTTCTCAATAAACAAAAAAGCTGTTTGATTTGGGAAACATGGAAAAATTTGAATAGTCTGGACATTAGATAACACAATACACATAACGCAGGACTCTATAGTCTTAGATAAATACTGTACTGTAGCAATGAAATTTTACACTTCCAACTTACACTCAAATAGTTAAGCTAAATCAAAATGCAATGTGTACACAAAGAGAGAGACACAAATTACCACATTAATTGTTGACTATAAGATACTGGATATGTGGGTAATTGCTGTATTATTCTTTCAATTTCCCCGTGTTTGTAAACTTCTTATAATGAAAATTTGGGAACAAAGGAGCTCATGCCCAAACCATGCAGTACTGTCCCAAGAAAGCTAAGAAGGTGCTAGAACAATCTACTTTAGATGACCACAGTAATTTTGTAGTATCCTTAGAGTATTCTAAGAACATGTGCACAGGAATGCATTTGTAATCACCTAAGCTTTGCCATAACTTTACTGGGCCCATCTTACTACTGAGAAGACAGGTAAGTACTGTCGCCTGTGAGTCATCAAGCTTACCGAGAATCCCTAATGACCGGTCACTCATTTTACAAATCGTCTCTGCAAATGGGACCACCAGGCTCTCCCAGTTGTTACAATTGTGCATCACAGGACATTCTGGGAGGAGGATGAAAACTTCCAAAGCTTCTTGGTGCGGAGAGTGAAACGGCAGGTTTTTGAGCAGACTATCCCTGAGACAGGTGGTTATCTGTGGCCAGGAAGGATCAGGGAAAACGCATTCAAAACTTAGCAGGAACTGGGTGCAACTTATTCTAAAAAACAAAGTACAGAACCTGGAATGTCATTCCACTAGGAAAGGAGAAGAATCATTTAATTTCTCCGAAACCCACACTGACGGCCCACTTTACCTACCCTCCCAAACACCAGCGGTCCAGATATGTGAGAAGCGCTCTTCCCATGCAACTGGTGGCTGCATGAAGATCAAGAAGAAACCAGATGTGCAAAAGAGACACAGGGCGAACAATGGATTAAGTACTAATGCACCGTCCTCTCAATAATTACTACACCACATTCTATCTTCCAGCTCACACTGTCGCACTTTCTTTTGGTATGTGTGGCACTGGGGATGGAACCCAGGGAGCTGTGAGCTATAATTCCCCTCTTTTTTGAGACAGGGACTTGCTAAGTTGCCCAAGCTGGCCTGGCAATTGTGATTCTCCTGCCTCAGCCTCCGAAACACAAGGGATTACAGGAGTGAACCACCATGCATTGCTCACACCTTTTTTTTTTTTTTTTTAAAGAGACAGGCTCTCACTATGTAGCCTGGGATGGACTTGAACTTGTGGTGATCCTCCTGCTTCAGCCTCCCAAGCACTGGGATTAAAGGGGGTGCACCACCATGCCCAGCCTCTCACACATCATTTTTTTTAAGAAGGAAGAATGTGTCAGAACCCAAGAAAGCAAAACAAAATAAAAACCAACAAGCCAAACAAACAAATCCAACACTGCTCGTCTTCTTACAGGACTGCCTGTCTTGACCATAAATGCTGCTTTCTAGCCCTTCTAATCTCCCTGTAGTTTCCCCAGTTGAGAATACAACTGTTCAGGAAAAGTTCAAATTGAATTCTGAATTTTTATTTGTTATGTGTGTTCATAACACTAATCATTTGTGCCTATAAACCCCTCTATGAAGACCAGCTATATATTAATTGGTCATTTAATCCTTGCAACACCTCTGTAACACAGGATTTATGATGAACCTCATTTGATAATGAGAAATCTGTGCTTCAGAGAATTTAAGGTCACATAGCTACACGGAATCTCTTACATATTTCTGACTCTAAAACTCAAATTCTTAATCACTGAATTATGAGATCCTGGGTGAATGATATATCTAAATGTACAAAGTCTTGTAACTATTTTTATATTAAAACATTATATTGGGCTCTCACCATGAGATCAGAGTTAATGTATATCTGACAACTATTTTAACATCTCAATACATGTGACACTCCTAGCTCTGCGGTCATCAACCATAACCCCAAACCTCCAGCCTCTTCCAATCGCTAGCAGCATGCAATCATTATCAAATCACTCTCAATGCTTCCCAAACCGCAACCCAGGGTCCACCCTCCTGGCTGCACGGAAGAGCCTTCCCCAGGGTAGCCGCCTGAAAACGTCCCCTTCCCCCACCAGCTTGTTTTCAGTATTCTACCCAGAGCTGACCATTCACCGACCTAGTAACAATCAAATCCATTTGAAAGGGTTTACTGTGTACCAGCTATGGTCTGAGCTAGGCACCAGGGAAGACAGTGCTGTGGAAAGCACACCTGGTCTTCACAGTAATACCTGCACGTATGTGTCCGTCACCATAACTACACCCAGGTCTTCTAAAGGACAGGGAGCATGTCTCTCATTTTCCATCAAGAGTCATCATTACACAAGACAGACACAGAAACAGAGAGAGACCAGAAGTGTAACAGCAAGTATTCAAATGTTTGCTGAGTAAATGAAAGAACACCAAGTCTGCAAGCTCCATAGTATGAAATCTCCAGATGAAAGTATACAGGGCTTAAAATCAAATTCTCCCCATCTGAAACAATGGGCAAGAATGCCCTCCCCAAGAGTATGTTAGGTACACATTCTATGCTGTTGTTCTGGCACAACCAAGGGTAACAAGTAAGCAAGAGGGATCCTTTGTCCCTTCAGATACAGAGTTGGCCTTTTATTTTTGGTGATCATTTTAAGGCTGTATTCAGTAATAAGGACTCAGAATTTTACTGCAGGTAAATGGACCCCATCAGAAGGATTTTAACTAATCAAAGCTGATGAGCACAATCAAATGTTGGTAAAATAGTTCTTGGACTAATTATATAGGTACCACTAAGCTCTAGAATCATGATAAAGGGACATAATTAGGGTTCCATTTTACCTCACACCCCTAACTTGCCCAGGTTCTTCCCAAGTTAACAGGATTAAACTTTCCACATCCCCTCGACAGAAAAGTGTGAAATGTAACTTGCAGCTAAGATAGAGCACGGCTGTGGTAGGCAGAGCAACAGAACAGGCAAAGGATCTAGAGGGAATGGAGAGCAGTGTAGGAGCAAGACTGGGAGAGAAAATGACAGATACGGAAACATGGGGAGACCAAAAGACGGGGGTGGGGTAGGAGAAGAGGAGAGAGAAAAAAGAAAGAACCAGGCTGGGAGGGGGGTGTGGAGCACAAAAGTACCATCTCTAGATCAACCAGTATAGCAGAATAGGTAAATAAAATAACAAGGCCTGCCTTAAGAAAGACTAAATTAACAAAAGTTGGAGAACATTCTAGAGCCCCCAAAAGAGGAAGAAGTACAATGGAGTAAGACAGGAAGAAACCAAGGAATTCTTGATGAGAGGCATGTTCATATCAGAAAATGTATTCTTATTTTTGTAGTTATCCTTAAAAGAATTGCATATAAAATATTTTTATTCCAGTTGCCAAGTTCAACAAATTCTTAGGTTCCTGAAGCCCTAAGCTGAAAAAATTCCCTTTAGAATGTGCCTATTTGTGTATAGATGTACTATTTACACTATCTGTACCCCATGTGACTACTATACTATACTAACTGCTATACTAACACCCTAAATGGCAAACGCCTGAATTTTAGCCAGCTTAGTTTAATCTAGATAAACTACATAGTCTCAGAGAAGCTCTTAAAACATTTCTTTTGAAAATCTGAGGTCTTATAAGAAAAATTCCATGGCATTTTCTTTTACCGTGTTAGTAATCCAGTCCTTTTGGGTCAGTTCCTTGAAAGTATTTCTTGCTTTATTTAAATCCAAATGAAGAGTCATGGTTTCTGCAGCCACTCTGTAAAAGAAAAATAAACAAACAACTGGATAAAGAGAAAGGGCACTTCAAAATGAAGTATTTTATTAGATTATCTAGATGCAAAGTTTCTTCTACAGCTTGGAACATTTTAATAAAATTGCCTTTTCTTCAACTTTGTAATAACTATAATAATTTGGCTGTATACAAACACAACTGAAAATGTAGTAGGCAACACATGATTACTTCTCAAATGCCAGAAAAAAGAGAAGGCTGCACTGTGTATGTACCCTGAGACTTTAAATCATATATTGTCTTATCTAAAATGACTAACAGGAGTTGGTGTGTAGCTCAGAATGTGGCCGAGCGTGTGTGAGGCCAGGGGTCCAATTCTGAACGCTGCAAAAATTCAAAAACAAAGATTAAGTTAAATGTATAATCACCAAATATTTATTCTCCAGTTTTTCAAAAAAGCCACTGGAAAAAGAAGAGGATGATTCCTGTTTTTTAAAAAACATGACTGTTTCTTTGAGTTACATGAACTGAAAGTAGGGGACAGAAGAAGGAGCTTTATAGCAATAAATTCTTAGTATACCAGCAGAAAATTATTAATAAAGTATATAAATATCTTAACCCATCAATTTTATTTTGCTGAACTGAACAGATTTACAACTATACAAGTATGATTATTTATACAGACATAGTCTTTGTATAACAATATAATATCTAAAAGAACGAAAAATTTTTTTAAAAGTAAATTTAATATTATATAAATATAAAGGAAAAGAAGTCCAAAGCCATTTTTTCCTAATAACTTAAATATTAAGTATTAATATTTAGTATTAATATTAGTGTAGCTCAGGAGTAGACAGCATGCTTAGCAAGCATGAGGCCCTGCACTCAATGCCCCGCACAACTGAAAAAGAAAATTATCCAGCTATAAGGAAATGGCTATATTAAGGTATAGCATAAACCATTAAAATGTTAAAGACTACTACTAAACAACATGGAACTGAATAAAATTAAAAACAGACAAAAATATGAATCACAAAGCAATGTATAAAACATCATCTCTGTAACGTAAACACGTACAAGCACACTAAGGCCTGAACCCAGGACCTTGTACATGCTGAGCACACACTCTACCACTGAGTCATACTTCCAGCCCTAGCCCCATTTTTTGTATAAAAATATGTATGCGCTAAGTACCACTTTTATTTTTTTCAGACAAGGTCTCACTGTGTTGCCGGGGCTGCCCTTGAATTTGTAGTTCTCCTGCCTCAGCTTCCCAAGTAGCTGAGATTACAGGTGTGTGAAACAGCGCCCAGCTGGTATTGTTTTTGTTTTCTGCAGTACAAGGGGCTGCACACACAGCCTTAAGCACACTAGGCAAGCACCCTGCCATTGGGATACATTCCTAACCCTCCTAATGTTTTAAGAATTTGAGATGGAGTTTTGCTAAATTGCCCAGGATGGCCTCAGACTTGCAATCCTCCTGCCTCAGCCTCCAAAGTAGGTGGAATTATAAGTTTATGTGATTATATGCAGCTTAGAGGCTGATGTTACTCTTAAGGGATGGATTACAGACATTTTTCATTTTATTTTTGTGTGTATTTTCTTTGTGTCTAGTGGAAAGCTTTCCATTACTAGGTAAGCAATTGACCACTAAACCATTTTCCTACCCTGCTATATTTTTGGCATTTTATTCAGCAAGCAGATATTTGCTTTTGTTGAAAAAGATAATTTATAGAGATAAGCAGATAACTGACTTTTGGCCTAGAATTATTTTTAAATTAGTTTACAGTTTTTTAATAGAATCTTAACTTATCAAATACATTACCTTTCCTTTAAAAAACTTCCAGTCAGACAAGCAGAGGATGAAAATATCTCTCGGATTTCCCTACATTAAGAAAAAGACATGGGTCAAACCAGATCATACAATATGCTTCTTAAGGAATGAGACATGACAAATAACTCATGCTACAACTGTTCTTCAAATTTCTTCTTCCCTCTTCTTGTGCTGTTTGTTTTGTTTTAGAGAGGTCCTGTTATGTCATTCAGGCTGGATCTGAACTCACTATGTACTCCAAGTTGGCCTCAGACTCCAGGGGGCCAGGGTTATTGGCATGCGCGGCCATGTTCAACTATACTCCCTCTATCTTCTGTTTGCGTATTATCTTGGCCTCTAAAAGTCTGCTTCATTTGGTACATCTCAAAATGTCAGCGACAAACATGGACACAGGAAAGTACAGAGTCAGAGACGCCTCAGAGAAAGGGCAAAAGGACTGATCCGGGGTCAAAAACTTACAGGACAAATAAAATACCTTACCCCACCTGAAAGTTGCCAGCCTTATATATCATCGTTCTCTGAAGTGGGAACAAAATAAATTACCAGAAATTGAAGAAATCTTAGCAGGGCAAAAATGCTTCATCATTTCTGCTCTGCATATTACAAAACAACTTTGTTGCACAACTGTTTCCAGAATATGAAAGCAAGATCTAAAACTATTCTAACAGAAAGATGACTGTAAGAAGGAGTACAGTCTTTACAGATTGGAGGAATGCTATGGTTTAGAGCAGGAATGCCCTAACTTTTCAGCTGTAAATTGGGCACAAAAAGCTTTCAGGGTGGGAGTTGAGAAATGCCACAAAATCTATTTCCTGCTCAGAGTCACAGCATACGGACACACACTGAAGGCCCTGGGAAGCGCTACAGTAAAGAAAGCTGCGTTCAGGCTTACAGACCAGTTGTGATACCTTTAAGAGGCAACTTGGCTAAGCCATTGTATCCAGATACCTCCTAAAACATTATTCCAGATGTTTCGATGAAGATATTTTTAAGATGTGAAAAACATTTAAAAGCCTTGATTAAAACATATTACCCCATATAACATGTGTATTCATTGACAGCCTCAATGAATCAGTTGAAAGTCTTAAAATAAAAAAATACGCTACCTAAGAAAAAGGAAATTTAGTCTCCAGATTGCCTTTAGGCTCAAGCTACAACATCAGCTTTTCCCCGAGTTTCCACCGTATGGACCAGTATTGGAGATTTAGATTTGCCAAATCCACAATTACAAGCCAATTGCTTAAGATAACCTCCCTCTCTCTCCCTTTCCTTCTTTCTCCCCCAAACCTCCTCCTCTTCTCCCTTTCTCTCAAGATACAGATATACATCCTATTGGTTCTGTCCGGAAAACAATGATACACTACAGGACCACAGAATCTGACACCCGTGTTGTACAGAATCAGTTTGGGTAACACTACTTTAAAGACAAGCGTGATCAGACACATGGGGGGTACGTACTTTTTGGTGTTCTGCCACTGTTTAGTTCCCACATAACCAATCCATCTCTTTACAGCCCCTTCATTCAATGTAAGAATTTTCCTCCTCAAATTAACATAGGAATTCTGCAAACAAACAAAAACATAAAATACAATAATTTCAACACCTAAGATATAGGTACTCTACGTTTAGACACATTCTAAGATTACAGGGTAATACTGCATGTTTGTTTGTTTTTGAGATGCGGTATATGTCACCTAGACTGATCTCAATCCCCAGGGTTTAACTGATTCTCCTGTCTCAGCTCTCTGATAGGATTACAGGCACACACTGCCTCATCTGGCTGATTTTAAAATGTGGATAATAGAGCCTGTGACAATCACGCAGTGAGAATCTACCAGGAGTAATCAACTATTTGCCTGGTTGTCATTCTCTTAACCAACAGGGCTTAGACTCAAAGCAAGTATCTCTAAGGACCCCAACACACAGCACTTTACATAAATATGGTCAGATTAACCTGAACAGCAGACAGCCTTGAGGGAAAGACCCTAAAAGGGCTATGTGTGTGAGATGAACTTGATTTCTCTTGTTAAAGTACAACAGGGAAGTTGTGGACGATTTTTATTCATAAGCCTATCAACCTTGATTCTTTTTTTTTTCCTTGACTCATTTTAATAGCATACTGATTAGCAACATCATGTTTATCTGTCAACCTGTCAACTCAAAAGGACACTGACTCATGTCCTGGCACAGAGCCTCAAAAATGTAGGCAGAATCTAAGGAATTCACCAGGGGAAAATCTGTTGATTTTTGTGGATAAAAATGAATGTAGTTTAGATAATAAAGGACTACTGATGTCTATCTACTGCCAGAAAGTCTAATAAAATGATGATATTGTAGACCACCAAATCTGGAATTTGAATCCACCATTCTGTTTAAAATACCAACTTACAGAACATCTAGAAATTTATTTTTACCTTTTTTGGGGGGTGCTGCTGGAGATCAAACTCAGAGTGTTTCACTTGCTAGGCAAGTGCTCTACCACTGAGCTAAATCCCCAGTTCCTAGTTTTACCTTTTTATCAATCCAGAACAAAATGCTTTGATTCCCTCCAGCAATCATTATCAGCTCTTTTCCCAAGCAATGGCCGTCTGAAAGGGACACATACCAAATGAGAATACACAAAGTCATTTAGCACAAACTCATACATTCGATTTCCATGATTTCCAATTCATCTTAATGTAGCTATTTTATCTTTGTAATGGTCAAAGAACTGAACACTATTCCCACCATTAAGAATGGGAGATACACATACACCAGGGCAAAGTCTAACAGGCAAACAGTTGACTCCTAAGGTTAACACATGCCATCAGTTCAATATACATGACATACTTAAATAATATGCACCAATAATTCATTAACCATTGCTTAGTTTAAATCAGCTTTCATAAAAACCACCACCTCAAGATTAAACTAATGATGTGAATATGAATGAATACATGAAATCATGTAACCGCATACAGAATCAAAGATAATATGTGAACTGCATAAGGAAGTAAATCCACTGTTTGTTTCCCCTGAAGGAAAGAAAAATTCTAATTCTTCTGAACTTTCAGAAATTAACTTTCACAACTGCTCCAAGGTGCTTCTAACATGCAGCATTCCCGAGCTCAGGCTCAGAGTTACAAGGAAGGTTAGACTGCAGCCAAACCCCTTCCTGGCTGTGAGCTGGAGGCTTTGAGGAACTGGCCTCGCTCTTCATGTCTCTGCATCCTCCGGTAACATGGGGGTGAGAGGATTCATCCCCTGAACCACTACAAGGACAGCAAGATGCACGACACGGGTCAGTGTGGGGCACAATTCCCATGCCTGTGTGCACGAGGGACGCTCGGCATTCCGAGGGTTCTACAAGATCACGGGTCAACGAAACCAGCTAGGAAAACTAATCACCCTGGAATTAAGTCTCTGACAAACTGAAATCGGGGTTGCATGTGCTTCTGAATCCATATACTATGTTTTGTCAGTGCTCCAGTTTACATTCATCCCATTTTGAAGGAGAAACAAAAAAAATCATGGCTATTTTGAGAAATTAGATTAAACCTTTTAAATTACACACAATGAAAAACGCAAGAAACCACTATTCAGAGAAACCCTCTTTACAGTCACACATTGCTTGTCTTTCTACATTACACTTAGAAAAATCACTTTCTCTAGTAAGGTACTATACAGGTATTATGCCAAACCCCATGCTTCTAGAGAATTTACCAAACTGGAGTTCTTCATTTAATGGTGATTTCATGGGCAGTGGTATCAGCTGATTACGTTTTCCACCACTTCCTAATTGTCCTTTTTCTCCAAAACCAAAGGAAAAG